>OVBI01001167.1:0-11693 GCA_900406495.1 Sisymbrium altissimum | reverse complement strand
TTTGGATTTTCAATTTCTGATTTTTTAGAATTTGTTGATTATTATGATACTTTTCTTATTAGAATTTTTTTTTTTACTTTTGCAAACAAAAAAACATGTTAATTTGATTTTTGGATAAGNTTTTGGCTAAGTTTTATTTAAACATAATCTTTGAAAATTTCATAATTGATAAAAGAGATATTTAATTTAAAAACAATTCAATAATAAATATAAGAAAAAATTTTAGGTAAGCTATTTATATAAGATTAATTAGTAAAACAGATTTTTATTAAAAATAATTTTAAAATATTTCAAATGTTATTCAGTTATATATTTTAGTGTATTTAATAATTAAATATATTTTTATTTTAAATAAGTTAATGAGAATATTAGTATTTTCGAATGTTTAATTTTATTAATTAAAATATGGGTCAAAAGAGTCTTATTACATATATATAAGTGTAGTTTTCAAAAAATTAAAAAAGCAGTGTATTTTCTAAATTTTAAATCTTAAGTAGGCTATTTTACTAATTGTCCCAAAAAATATAAACATATATACATTGTCATTTGAATAATCGAGTCAAGAAATAGAACTCAGTTTTTCTCGTTTGATTAGATAATGTATAATTTTAGTTCCAGAACTTATATGATCGATGGTTTAATATAAACTATGTTTTAGATATGAGTTAAACATTTGAAACTTTTCAACTAATAAAAAAAATCAATTTCAAAGGAATAACTAACCGATATACATAGACTAATTCTTTTAATAAACATTCTATAATTAAGAAAAACTAATAATATGAAGAGGTGAAAACTTACTTGGATCTTTGATCATGTGTAAGCAATTAATAGAACAATGAAATACACATTTGAAAACATCTGGCTCTGGTTTTGGTGAAGGAGAAACAGAATTTGGATCAGAAACACCAAGATTGAGATCATAGCTATAATCTAATGAAGGAGAAGGAGATTCTGAAGAAGGATCTAACTCAAAAGAGCTGTGATCTTGTGAAAGAGAAGGAGAATCTAAAGAAGATTCGGAATCGAAAGAGCTATGATCTTCAGAAGGAGAAGGAGAAGATTCATGACGTCCACATCTACCAGAAAGTTCACACAAAGGACGATATGCACTAACCAAAATGTTTTCCATTCCTGTTATTACCATCATCACCATCAGAAACATGGCTATACTTTTTGTGTTGGTCATTTTGTTCTTTCTTTTTCTGAGGGAGTATTTTTCAATACTAATTAAAAAGTTTTTTGTTACCTATGAATTGTGACTGTTGATGTTTGATTGATTGGTTATGCGTATGCATATATATAGGAGGCGGAATATATAAATTTTTTTTTGTTATAGGTGATACGAAATTATTGGGGTGAAATTACATAAAATAGATTAAATCTAGGTGCTATTCCAACTATGGAATAATATATTATCATAATTAATTTAAAAAGTTTACTATTTCTAAGATAGTAAATTATCTATCAATACTTTTTGTTAATCATAAAATCTAAGGAAATATTAGAATAAAATCATGAAGATTTAAATCTTAAACTATTATATAAGATGTCCCTTTTATGGACAAAAATATCTTTTTTTTTATATAAATTTAATTAGTGTATATAATTTGATTTAATTAATAGTAGTAAAATCTTATTCTAAATTTCTTTTTTGTGCTATTAATATGTGTTATGTTAATTAATTTTATAATATATAACAAATCAATCTTTAATTAATTGTAATTTCAGAATATGGAAAGTATTCTATTTTTCTTTGCATCTTAAGATATTCAATTATGTATTATTTATATTTTATATAACATAATCCTAAAAATAGCATACATTTAGTTTTTAATCTTAAATTTTAAATTATGGCATATCTAAAACAGTTTAAGAAAGTAAAAGGATAATAACAAAAAAAAAATGAAATAAAATCAATCTTTAAAAATTGGTAACAAATAAATCAATTTTTAGCTACAGGGAAGTGGATTATACTTTTACTTGTAAGATGAGTTATTCAGTTATGTATGTATCTTGGATATTTTTTTAGAGATACAGTTAAGCATATTAACAGAATCTAAAGAACTGACTCCAAAGATCTGAACTGATAAAACCGGAATTAGTATGAGTTTGGATGAAGTAAAATAACTTATTGAACTTACTCTGTAAGTAATTTGAGTTTCGGTCTGGATTCAGATAAAAACCGATATCTAATGGATCTCTATTTTCCAAAGTCCAATACCTTATTTATACCCAGGCAGAGTAGGGTGTAGTCCCAATGTAGAACTAAGATCTTTGTTTCATCTTTTCTGCATGGCTCATGCCTTAACTTCACCTTTTCGATTTAGAGACGTTTACTTAATAAGTCACTTTTTCAAATTTCTTTACCAAATAAGTCACTTTGTGAATATAGGTAACTTTTGAAATGGTTAAAGGCTATAATACCCTCTTCTTTATTATTGTCTAGTTAGATTTTTTATTTGATTAAGTTTGTCTCGTTTAGTTTATGATGATACTTATGATTTTTTTATTATTCATTATTTTAAATCCACAAAAAACCTTAAAAATAATTGATTCATTGATTTTCTTTTTTAATCTCCACCATTTAGTCACTGTATTTTTTTTCAATCTCCACCATGCTTATTGGGTAAATCGAAGATATTAATTTACACATCTCAGATGGAGGGTATTAACTTACAGAGATTCTTTTCTCTACAAACTCTGTAGTTTTGTATTTTTTGTGTGTCAATGAAAACTATGGCTGGGTTTTCATGTTTCTGGTTTTATTAATTTTAAGTTTTTGGATTTTTTCCTTTTCAATTGGACAGATCTGGTATATTTTTGTTCGTTTTAATCATATACAGCGTTATTATTTTTGGAAAGATTTGTGTTTAAGATCTGGGCCGGTAAGATATGTGCTGGTATGAACTGATATGAAGAAGATTATATAAGCGTGGATGTACATAAATATGAATCCGAACTGTATGTATGTACACCAACATATGGATGTACATATATAGTATCCACAAGCGTGTGGTAACGATGGACAAAAAAATGCTAAATAGAAAATTTACAGAAGTGATATGAAAAAGATGATATAAGCGTGGATGTACATAAATATGAATCCGAACTGTATGTATGTATACCAACATATGGATGTACATATTTACGTAGTATCCACAAGCGTGTGGTAACGATTCGTGTACTCCTTATACAATAATCCACAACTTACATTTATAAATATTGTACGTTCACATTATTCTGTCTTTGTGTACGTTCATATGTAAAATTACTGCTCGTCTATTCCACATGTATTTTGTTTATAGTGTATGTTCACATTAATTTATTTTTGTGTATGTTCACATTCATTATGTTCATAGAACTCAATCTTCATCTGTACACTATATATATGTATATTCACATGTACATTTATATTGGTTGGACACATGTATATGGTCATCCATATATATGTGTACATGGTTGGTCACATGTATCTGCTCATCCATATATATGTATCCATGACATATACATTATGTCTTTGTATGTTCACATGTATTTGTACATAACTTGTTTACATGTTTCTTTTCATAACTCGTACATACATCCAAATTTTTTAACATTAGACATGTCTCTCTACCGCCTTATATATTCACATATCTCCATGTCTACAACTATTACAACATCCACTACTATTAGATGACCGACAATTATTATAACATCCACTACTATTAGATGACCGAGTAATATCCAGTGACTGTTATATACTTGCGTACATGCACATATCTTCCCTTCCATGATAACAAATTTGTACGTCCATAATGTCTATATACGGAGACGTGTGGCTTCCTATCCAAAATTTTTGTCTGAATGGATATCTCTTGTTATCATTGGACGTATACAGCCGAAATTATGAACGTTCAGAAGGGTGTTTTATAATGAAATGATTATAATACGACACTAGTGTGGATATATGTGTACGTACATCAGTGAATTAGGGTGGACGTCCAGAAAAGTGCTTGCACTTATACGTATTGTGGAGAGAACACAATTGTACAATATAAGTATATTAGATGTGTACATGTATTTGTGGAGGTGAATATATGTATGAATGTTGTCCAACTGTGTTCATATGGACATAGTAGTGTGGATATGATGTGTATATAATAATAATACTATATACGAATTAGTATTTGTGGCTGTATATTGGACATGTGAACATGTTTGAATCAAACTGATGAAAATATTAAGAAAAATCATTTATTCACTTTATATATTTGTTGGTGTGGATATGTTTACATGAACAAATCATTATAGATCACAATCATGGGGTTTTGTTTAGATGCATATGCCATAATTAGTGAATATAGTAAGTGGACGAACAAGAATATGACTGGTGGCTATACATGCATTGTGGGTTGTGGATGAAGAACGTACACAAGTGGATCTCGGATGTAAGAACGGTGTTTGGTCGTAATAAGACATGGATGTACATTTACTTTATACGTGTCTGAACATGTATATTACATGAATGGTTTTTTTATTGTGAGAGAAAAAGATTTGTGTATTGATTTTATGTACGAACATGAATGGATGTACGAACATTAAAATGGACGTACATGAAACATGAATTTATACAGTTTGAAAAATATGCCCAGATTAACCCAGAAATCCAGAAATCTCAAGAATCAATGACTTTTAACAAAATTGACCCATTAATCTTAAGAACCAAGAACTTTTAAATTCAAAGTCCTACATACCTATTATATAGATACTTGATCCAAAATAAATAATAATGTGTCAAAGATTATCAAATCTGAAGAGAGGAAAAATGAAAAATTAATTAAAGTATTAATTAAAGCAAAGAGATTGTGGATTGCATTTTATTGAGTCTTCCATTACATGATACAAGTAGAATCCCATTGTTTGTATAATTTCCTGTAATAATATAATAAGAAGAAGAAAGAAGAAAAAGAAAAAAGAAGAAGCATTTTTTGTCTACGTTAGGGAGAGGGTTTAGTTGAGGGAAAGAACAAATAAGATTAGTTTATGATAGTTGGTTTAGTTAGGAGAAGGAATGGTAGTAATGGACATAAAAGGGGCAAAACGGTGGTGTTTTGTATGTAAGTTACCAATGAATTGAAAGTTACATTTTTGGTAATATATAAGTCAGAAAGTGACTCTTAGTGTAAAATTCTCTTCGATTTACCTCATACCTTTTTTGATTTTACTGTGGGGAAAACAAAAATAAAAATTAACTATGTAATATTTAAATAGCCTTCAACTATACAAAAATGGGTTCTTTCACAAATCTCATCCAATCTGGGAGTATTCCCATATCATTAGTTTTTTCAAATGTGCATTATTTGTATTGAAGACTTCGTTCCCATAATTTAAATAGACAATTCCCATTGATTTTTTTGGTATTTCTAAGAAAGTATAAATGATAAATTATATGGTAATATTGATAGGAATCCCTGAGAAATTCTTAAGATTGCAAAGATATAATCATTATTATGGAAATATTCTCACTTATTTGCAGTTAATGATTTACCACATATCCTAACTGCAAAATTTACCAGAGCACCTAGTTTGATTTAAAAGGACAATAGTGCTACGTAAATGGTTCACAGAAGAAGGTTTGTATAGTAGTCAAGAGATTTGATGGACTGATAGGGTAAGGAACATCAGAAGCTGTCTCTCACCATTGCATGTTCAATTCAAAACGCTAATTTAGAATATATAATGTATATGCTTACATATTGACAATAAGAAATAACTTTTACAATACACTGTTCGAAATGGTGAAGATAATATGTGAACCACAGAAAATGGTCCACTTTCTCAATTCACGTTAGAGAAATTTCAGAAACACAAAAAGTTTTTCAACAATCACAATCTCATTCACTGGTACAGAATGCTAGTATTCAGCCATCATTTTTTTTTTACATAAATTCTGAATCACCACTTTGGATATTTTAATCGTTCTATTTACGTTTTTTATATTGTTAAGATAAAAAAAACTCAAAATTTTATTCAACTTTTTTTTTTTGAAAAATAAGACTTTTTATTCATTATTTTATTATAAAATATTCATAAAATATTTTTCAATAACCAAATTTTTTTAAAAAAAAATCTTCTTCCACAAACACTTCTTTACATCAAACGGACCAACTTTTATATATAAAACTTTATTTTTATTCTGACCCATTAAAAATTATCTTTTATATCCTCAAAATTCCTCAATTTATTAGGAAATGCCCCATGAAATCACATGTTAAAAGGCAAATACGAATTCCTTGATCCTTAAACCCCCACCCACCCCAATTTTTTTCTTTTTCTCCACCATTATGTAATAATATAAAAAAAATAATAAAGAAAAAAATAAACTCAAGAGTACACATAGTTTGAATTATAGTATTGACTATTGCCCGACCCATCACCTATGGAATGCAATAAAAGCCTCAAAAAATATATCAATGGTAATGTGATGACAAAAACAAAACTAAAACCAAAAATCAACGGTAGGGTCTCTTCTTAAGTCCCCCCCATACCATAACTTTTTCTTCTTGGTTACATTTTGGATTCTCATGATCCTTAAGTTTCCACTTCCTCCGACCACTCGTCGTGACTTCCTTACATTTCTTTTTTTATTTTCTTACTTGAAACCTTTGGATCATGAGTATTTATAGATTTGCTACGCAATCTAGCTACTAATTTTTTAGTCCAAGGGTACTATTATGCGCTGACTGTTTGTTAAGAAAAAGTGATATCGTTTAATGCAGATTCTAGGATTAATCTGAATTTTAACGCAAAGAAATCTACTATTGTTAAAAAGTTTTGCAATATGATGTAACATATATGAAAACACTAAAGAAGTATATTCATATTATTTGATTGTGAAATGAGGTTTCTCTTTAGTTATTCAAACTTAAAAAGTCCAATAATTTCTGTCACAATACAACTCATTAACTCTTTTGACTTCTAAGATCTAAACACGCTTATATTTCTCTCCTACCTCACCGACCAAATAATAAAAAAATCAATCTCAGAATATTGAAATAAAAGAAAAAACAAAAAACAAATGTAAAAAGAAACAAGAAGAAGACTACAAAGAAGCAAACCGGCCCATTAGGGTTCAAAATAAAGAGGCAATATGGAAGAACTTCTAGAACGTCTACTGCTACCAAAAGAGAAGAAAGATCTCTTCATTTTGTAATTACTAACATTGCCACTACTACTGCTACATCCTCCTCCGTCTCCGACCGCAGGAATTTCCTGATTTTTTCGGAAAATCGCCTCTTGAACCGCCAAGTACAGTTGTCTATCTGCAGACGAATCCATCGATATTGATCTCCGGATGGGTTGAACGACACTACCAAACTGCTCATCTTTGTCTCTTCTAATGTCGATACATTCATCTCCCATACTGATGACTTTGTGAAGCTTTCTCCCTTTTCTCTGAAACCCTCCTCGATCAAGCTTCATCGGAGACTGACTGATAGAGTTTTGTGGGTTTTCTGTCAAGAGATGGCCTGAATTCGACCTTTCTTGAGCCACAAGTACCCTTCTGTTTCTCGGACTATCTTGGTCGCTACTGGTGCTATTAACGTTCCCCATATCTAGCTCAATGACCACATACTCATTCTCACCTCTAACCAAGACGGTGTGCGACCCCAAAACCGCATTATCCGGGGAAGTACTTGGAGCAGAAACCCGTTCCAGAGGAAAACTTGTGTCGCAAGAAACCCTAGTTCTACACATAGGGCAATTGGCATTGTTCTGGAGCCAAATATCGATGCAATCGATATGAAATAAATGAGAGCAGTTTGGGATAATCCTCAGCTTCTCCTCTTCTTGAAACTCACTCAAACAAACGGAGCATTCTTGAGAAGTCTTCTCTTCTCCTTCTCCTGTAAAACCGCCGCCTCTTGTCTTCTTGAATTTGAAGATTGGGATTGCTCTAATGACAGATTCATCGAGACCGCGGTTTCTGAGCTCTGGAGAGTAGACCATTAAAGGATCTTGGTCGTTGCGTCGCCGTCGAGACAAGGAGAATCTACCAAGAATGTCGATTCGGTGCCAATTGAGACAGCATTTGATAACGAAAACGTAATAGCTTACAAGTAAGAAAGCAGTTGCCAAGATTCCGATCACTGCGACGACTATGATCGGAAAATTCGTCCCTGTCGAGCTCGCACGGTGGAAAATAGGCGTTGGTGGTGGGGAAAGCGGGAGCGGCGGCGGAGGAAACTTTAGATCCCGGAGGATATTGCGACTGTCGGATAGATCCATTAACTATAAGGACAAGCTCATTCTCTAATAGAGAGTTTATAAAAAAAAAAAAGGGTTTGGGAAGAAACGATTGATAGTTAAACCGAAGATGAGAAAGAAGATCTAAATTCTTTCTTATGAAAAGAAATAAGGGAATGAGATTGGCCAAGGAGCAAAATGGAGGGGGGAGAGAGAGAAGGAGAAGAAGAAACAAACAGAGATGGAGTAAAATGAAAGTTCGGTGAGATTTCTAAGGAACCCAAGGTTCTTTATATGATTATTTTAATCTTTTATTTTCTTGATCGGTGGGACTCGTTTACTGTAAGAGTTTTTCTTTTATTGTCTGAACATCAGTATTAAATATGATTGGTGGTAGTGTTTCTCAAAAAGAAAAATATATGATTGGTGGGAAAATTGAAAATTTGTTTGTTTGTTTGTTTATGTACTAGTGGTGGGGAGCTTTTTATTTAAGGGAAAAACCTGACATATATTCGCATTAATTCTGATTACTATATTGTTTGCATTAATTATGAGTATATAATTTGATCTACCTTTTGTTTTGGAGTGATGTTGCTTTTGATAATCCTTGTGACTAATCTGATTTTATCTTCTATGATAGAGAAAGTTCATCTAAAAGTAGATAAAATTGTAATCTGAATTAATGCGATGCAATGATGATATCTAATCTGCTTGACTAGACTATGATTTATTATCTAACCATGATTGTCGGGAGCAATTTAATAGGGTAATAATCTGTAGTTCTGAGGTCCTTGATTATCGAATCTTCAATTTCAGATGAATTCCACGTACATATAGATTTTTCTTTAAAGTGAATGAGTCCCATAGCCAATCTAAGTCAAGTGATAAATGTTAATTATGAGATTTATGATGTGACTAAATTTTTTAATCACAAAGGCATAACGACGTCAAAAATAAAATAGTACTAGTATAAGTTGTATAACGAAGGGATTACCCTTTTTTCATTCTTTTTTTACGCCATTAATTATCCTTTTTTGTCCTGCTATGACAAATTAAGTAATTAGAACGGCCAAGACGTTAGTATGATATTATGTCTCTCAAATGTTCTTATGACATTGTTCTATATGCATTGATCATTACTGATTTTGTTTATTACTAATATTTACATTTCTTCTTTTTTAGATCCAAGAGTTTTTGTTAAAATTCCAAATTGTTTTTCAACTGCACATTTTGTTAGATGAAAAATTAAGCTTGATTGAATTATATCGCAACTTTGACAACAAAAAAAAAAGTAGCATTATATACCATTTGATCATTCAAATCCAAAAACATATCTAACGCTTTGAAGTATATGAAACCGATTCTGTTTGAAATTACAAAAAAAACTCGTACTCCTTTATTAACTACTAATTTTGATCCATAATATTTAAAACTTTCAGCAGAATCGAAATATGAAATTAAGTTTAAATGGCGAGAGTGGTCAATCAATTCGTATTAACATGGAAATTAAAATAACTATCCGTTCGAGGTTTTCAGTTCTAATCGCAAGTCTCAAATTAACGGTCTGTATAGAGAGGTCAGAGGTACGATGAATAAAAGTCTACTGAGATAAAGATAGTTTAAAGAGATGTAGTGGAATAATATGAATGGATTTAGGCATAGATTAATGATTGGAAACGTTTATAGATAAATGGGTTACTATGAACTTTCAACACGTCCATTTTAGTCAACATAGATTCATTGTTAAGTTATAAATTCAAAAAAAAAAAGAAGAAAAAACAAAAAGTAAACTTTGCGCACATGGATTCCATCACAGATGTATATAAAGTTATAAACCCAATACCTTTTGATACATACATATTTAACCCTTCAACCAAACAAGATTGACACTGCTGATATTGGGTTAAAGGTGACGCTGTCAAGATTGACACTGGTGACTGGTGCGTCTAAATAAAGTTCATATTTCATATTAATTATCGTTAAATGTAAATATATTATAGTGATTAAATATATTATAGTATTTTTACTTAAAAATATATGGTTTTTTTACAGTGAAAAACTGAAAACCGAATATTTGTTACAAATGGATTAACATAATCTCGTAGCTAAAATCGTTCAGTTAAAATCTGTTTTCTAAATAAATGCTCAATCTGTATCGGTTTTTTTTTTCTTTTGCAAAATCAGTATCAGTTGTTATATGCGTTATAAGACTATGTGCATGCATTCTAAAAAACGATGAATCTCTAGAAAATATAAGCAATTTGATTTTAATAAAAAAATTTTAAAAATTAAAAACCTAATCATCGTAAAGTATTTGTCGTTTGTGTCTTTTAAATCTTTCATTTGAAATACTGGTTCTATTTTTTTTCTCCTTTTTATTTATTTATTAATTGTAAGATTCATTGAAAAATTGTTAATGCACATCCTAAGGAGATTGAAAAATAAAGTAAGAATCTAAACATTGGATACTGTAACATTCTTGAGAAATATTTTCTTTGTTTTATTGATCAAGCAATGATGCAGTATTATGAAAATACTCAAGTAACTTTCATGGTGGGGTATAAAAACGAAGACAACAAAATTGTCTAAATCTTGGGGAGAAAAAAATCCGAAGAAAAGTCAAATCTACCGCAAGAACCAAATCTTCGTTCTTCTTTTTGTGATTTTCCCCCTTATTTTTCTGTTAAACTTTCCAGAAAAAGCAAATGAAAAAGAATATGGACCGACACTGTTTCAGTAGTCTAGCGTACGCCGTGTGTGCATATTGTTGACGATTTTGGCAGAAAACAGCGACGCATTTTTGTAATTAAATAGTTCTTATTGTTCTGTCTTTCACACAACAACAATAATAACTAATGTTGATGGCCTTACCCTAGTTTTAAAATGAGATGCTACATAAAATTTAAAACTTGTTGCAAGGACAAAAAGTTCAGAACTTTTGCTTATATGACCTGGCATAGAGATATTGGGTTCGCTTGTTTCACATTAGTCAAGGAATTGTCGAAATACATCATCATTTTATTTTTACATTTTGATATGTGAAATAGATTAGATGGACCAATGTCAAAACTTAAAGTATTTTTTTTGGAGAGTTGCCTTAAATACCATGGAATTTAAGAGAAAATATTAGAAATATATAAATTTTTTGAAAATTACTGAATTGTTTTTAATGTATTTTAATATCCAGCGTGTCCTTATGTTACGTTGTAACAAAAACGTAATTACAAGAGAGCCATAGCCACGTAAGCAAAAAAACATACGCCACGTAGGAAATCGCTGACGTGTATTAATTAACTCAGCCGTCTTAAACTGTGACTGAGTTATGGTTACGTTGTGGCTGTGTTATGGTTACGTTCTGGCTGATTTAAAAAACGCGGCTGACTTACGAGATCACGAAATATAACTCAGCCGTTACGGCTGAGTTATAAAAATCTCTTTGACTGATGAGCGCTCGGTTGACT
>OVBI01001166.1:0-40444 GCA_900406495.1 Sisymbrium altissimum | reverse complement strand
CAGTGCGTGTTTCATTGTTGATGGTTGATGTTTCCGAGGGGTGATGCAACATAGTCGCAGTAGTAGGGTTGATCCTGCGAAAAGATGGTGTTCTGAAAGAACTTCCTCGTGGATCACGCCTTGAAGCTCCTGGTCCTCCTGGAGTAGCGAAATCGAGGCGCTTTCTCAAAAGAGAAGCCCTGGATTCCTTTTCATTCCTGAGATCTTCGATCTGTTGAGTCAGGGTTTCCGAAAGCTTTTCGTGTTCCTGATTCTTCTTCTCAAGAGCCAGCACAGAGGATCGAAGCTGACCAATAGTGGTTGCGTCTGTTACATCTCCCTCTGGATGCTGACTAGATGCAAGAGGTTCGTTTCCAGCCATGGTTTCGAGGTTTCGATGTAGGGTTTTTGCTTTCAAAAGTAAAAATTTCTCGTGTACCCTCCTTTTAGCGCCAAATTGTGGGGACCGAGATTCACCTCAATGTATTTTCGTAAAGTTAATGTGAGGATCCGAGAATCTTGCGAGAGAAAGCAGAAAGTAGAAAGAAAGATCGAAAAAGGAAACTAGGTCAAAAAGAGAACGAACGTTTATTGCTATAATGTGTTGAATCGATTTTGAATGTGTGACAAGAGGTAGGGATCGATCCCTATTTATACTAAGACATTCTAAGCCCTAAACACCCTAAGTTTCGATGTGGAACAAATGTTCTTTCCTTTTTCTGACGATTTTTCCATAAATCTTCGAGGAAGCTTTTAGAACCTTCCGTAAATGGGTTTCAGCCATTGTCGATCCATCCTTCCAACTTGGCCCAATTCTATTCCTCGTCTAATGATTTTCTCCGGTTTGTTTGATAGATGAAACATCGCGATGTTTCGAGAAACTTACGAAAACATCGGTATGTTTTACGAAAAGGCCATAAAGACGAAGAAAGAAGCGAAACGAGACGAAACGAAAAGGGTCAGCTAGCTGGGTCATCATTTCCTACCAAGCTGGACGGTCAGCATGCTGCCTACCGTCCAGCTTGGTCAGATTAGGTGGCAAAACTACCGAGCTGGCTGTTCCCAGGTGCATGATGTCGTGCAGCTCGGTATACAGGATGAGAGGAGATCTTCCGATAAGTCGTGAGATGCGTCCAGCTTGATATGATGAAGTGTGTTGGTCAGATCGGTAGCCAGGAGGGTAGTTTTAACCGAGCTGACTAGCATATACCGTTCAGCTCGGTATGAATGGTGAAGGAAACATGCATTTTGCTGCTCCAAGCTTGCGTACCGAGCTGAACAGTAATACCCAACTTATGGACCCCATAACTTTCTCGTATGAACTCCGTTTGATCTGATTCTTCTTCCATGAGCTTCATTATTGCGTTAAAAACATTTTCCAAGTGGTTTCATGTTCAAAAGCCTTGTGGTTTGGAAGATACACCTTGATCATTGAACATATATCTTTTTCAGCTCGGAACTCTTCAAAAGTGTCATTCAGCTCGGTTTCCAGGTGGGGAAGAATTCTACTGAGCTGGATGCATCATGCTGTCCAGCTTGGTACCAAATTGGGCAGGTGATACCGAGGTGGATGCATCATGACAGCCAGCTCGGTAGATTTGTACCGCGCTGACTGCTCTGTGCTGTCCAGATCGACGTTCTGTGGCAAGTGCTTGGCAAAACATGCATTCAGCTCGTGTGTGTCAGTCAGCTCGGTAGGATTTACTGCCAAAACACCGATCTGCTTATCCTACAAGCTTTGTTGATTGCCTTTTACTCAAAAAATCGTAACTTTCGTCGGTTAATCAGAGGAATCGTTCAAAAGACAAAATGATCAGCTGAACATGATGGAGAGGTGTCAGTCAGCTTGGTATCACTAGCAGGTCTTGATACCGAGCTGGCTGTCTTATTTCATCCAGCCGATTATCCCTTGTTCAACGATTTGCGAGTTCATCGATTCGTCGGAAAAACTATCGAAAGACAGTTTTTCTTACTTTCTTTGCAGAGTTATCGACAAAGTGGTTCGAAATCAACTTTCTCTAAACTCATATCTAAATATGAAAATTCTTTTTCGATATTTAAATATTTTAATCGTTAATTCCGGAAGTGTGGGTTTTGACCCCAACACTGCCTTCAAAATATAGCTGTTGATCTTTTTTTTGTCTTTAAATGATTCCATGTGGAATATTCTTGATGCTGAATAAGGAAGGTTGACATTGAATGTGATCCGCCTGATCCTGTGGCTTCTGTTGCATGGTAAGATGTTATATGATTCATTTTGAGGGTTAGATGTGTCTCCTGGTCGCCAAGTTCTCGTTTGTAGACATTTGAGTCCATGAGCTTCTAAATAAGGAAAGTGGAAGATCCTTTTGTTTAGAAATTGTATAACTTTTAAGCCATAATGAATGTTGGTCTGAATCCAACTCTCCGGTCTTCTATTATGAACTGAGAATGCAAAACAGTTGGATTTGTTGCTTAAATCCTCCTGGTCCGGTCGGTATGCTTCATTAAGTGCGTGTTGGTCTCCTTCGGATTTACTGGAAGTCCATCGAGTTGTAAGTGGAATATCTTCTTCATGTGGAAAGGTTGGGTTGATGACAAGTTTCGTCCATTGGGGCCAGTAATGGTCACAAAAGAGTTTGGTGAAACCGGTTTCATTTAATTCGCAGTTTTGCATGCTGGATTGCGGATATCAGGAACAATATCGACGTATTTATTTAGTTTCCGAGAACTAATCCGAGAGTTTCGTTTTTAGGCGATCGTCTCTGGGAATTGAGGTTAAGAACTTTGTTCGAGGTTAAGAACTTTTTCGAAGATCCGGAAGCCTTTCTTAGCTTTTTCAAGCCGTTTGGGTTCGGAATTTTCGTATAAATTTGAGACTTCTTTTAAGCTCGGAACTCTTTCTGCTAAGAATTCAGAAATTGTTCATTCCTTTTGATCGAAACGTCAAAGTTTTCGATTTTTCGGATTCTCGGGATTGTCTGTGATAGCATGAATGGTGATGAGTGTGTATACACTCCCACTCTNGGGGGGGGGGGGGGGGGGGAGGGGCAGTTGTACCTTTCCAAAGATTGGTTGCCTACCTACCTCTTTCGAGGATCAAGCCGTCTCATAGTTCAGTTTTTTTTTGATGCGTTTTTTTTTTTTGGCATCTTATCGAGTCGTTCGGAGTCTAGACTCGAGCTAATGGCGCTGTTTTGGAGTTAACATGGAGACTAGATCTCCATGTTCTGAACATGGGATGTTTCAGTTGCATCTTTTGATGTCTTGGAGCCACTTGCGGAAGTTTCGGCTTCCTGGCTTGATGGTGTCGTCTCCCCCTTGGAAACTTCTTTTGGAGTTTCGTTAGTAGGAGTTTGCCTTGCCAACTTCGTCTTGGTTCGTTTGCGAGGCGCCTCATTGCTTATTTGGAGTTCCCGGAATTTGTGTTCTACTAAAAAACAAACTCGGGATTCCTTTTTATTCCCTCAGACGGTTTTTATGCCTGTTTTGGTTGGAAACTTCAGGCATAGATGGTAAGTGGGGGGGATAGCTCGCATTGAGTTAATCCAAGGGATCTCCATGATGACATTGTAGATGGCTGGATGGTCAGCCACTATGAAGTTGATGACTTTGGTAACCCCTCCTACCTAGACAGGGAGTTGGATGTTACCTAAGGTCATAGTAGTTTCATCCGCAAACCCTGTTAAGGGTTTACGAATGTGCTCGATGTCGGAGAAATCGATGTTCATTCTTCAGAGAGTTTCTCAGAAGATGACATCGACCGAACTCCCAGTGTCAACTAGGATTCTGGCGACATCAATATCACTTAATAATAGCTGGATCACGAGTGGATCGTTGTGCGGATGCTGGATTTCGGCTGCATCTTCTTCCTCGAAAGTAATCTGAAAGTTATCCTGAAGTGCTGGTTGCGGCTAGTTGGTGCTGGATTCTGCCTGGCACTGATACGCTTTGATGGCAGAGATGGTATCAGGGCAGTACTGTGATCCACCCATGATCATATGAACCTTCTGCCGGCTGTTTGGTCCTGCGGATTTCTCGGCTCTTATTTCGCGTTTAGGATTTTCTGAGTTAGGTCTTTCTGGGGCCTCACTGGGTTCTTCCTCAGCGGTTTCTTCTTCCTGCTTGCTTCCCTCATGGGTTTCCATCACGAGAAACTTGGCTATATCACCAAGTTCTCCAGCTAGGAACTGTTGTGTTAGTTTTGCTCTGAGGGTGCGGCAATTCAAGGTTGAATGGCCGTGTGCCTTATGATAGTCACAGTAGGCATTTTCGTCGTAGGTGGAGCTGTTACGAGTCCACATATTCGGTTTTTTTCCTTGTCCAGCCCCTGATTGATTGATGTCTGGGTGATCCCCCAGGGGATGGTCCTGTTCCAACTTGATAGTTGTGAACCCCTCCTTTGGTCTCGAAGTTGACATACTTCTTCCCCGCTGAAGTGTTGGGAGTCGAAGATATGCTTTTTCTTGGATGTTTCAGCCGCCATGGGAAGCAGTCCATAAGGATCCTCATTCCCTTAGGGCAAGGGAAAACATGCAACACCCTATGAACTAACCAAGACTCTATTGAATACTCGTTAACTTTTATGAAAAAGAAACGATCCATCCACCAGTCATGTTTACCCGGGCACTCTGACAAGATCGGTCTGTTAACTCATGGAGAGACGTAATATGTCAAAGACTCACGATTCTATCGGACTTCTAAAAGCTCTAACAAGTGCCAGACTCCAATACAGGGTATTGCACTCAAGGCTGCGTATGATCACTTCTAAAATATTTTGTATTCCTCTTGGTGTGATTTGACCAATCCAAGGTTGGTATTTCGTTAAATAGCGGAGGATCACCAAAGGGATGGAAAACCATAAACAGCACCCTTTGAAATAACTTTTGTAGACCGTGAAACAACACGGAGGAGAAGCGCTTGCATGATCTTCCGGAATGGGCATAACGAATTCCACCCCTTCAGGAATATTGCATTCATGCCTTAAAACTGACAACGATTCGCCAGTGGATAAGCTCGAGCTTGGAGAATCAGAGATGACATCCCGTCTTTTCCTCTTCACCACCTCACCCTAGCAATGCGACACTCTACTTCCTCCTTAGCACATGCTCTAAGGAAAAAACTCTCGGCGATAGGAGGAATCACGAAAGACCAATCTAGCTGCTCTAGGTTAACAAGAGTTTCAGGACCGGTCCAGGCACACGATCTACGCGATCAAATCCACCAAAACTAACTCTGCTACAAGACGATCTTTGACCTTGAAACCACGGTATGTCTTCATTACGAGAAACGCCATTCTCAAATTCAGACCAACCATTTGGATCAATGGACATCTTTTTCAAAATAACAAAATCGTTCTCAGTAAAATTCTAGAGAGAGAAACAAGAGAGAAGGGAGAGTTACCTTTGTCTCTTTGAATTAAGAATGAAGTTGTGAATAAGAAGTGAAAGGGAGAGCTTCCCATATATAGAGAAAAAGGGGTGAGTTCTAAAACAGTATAAGAGTAGAATCGCAATAGTTCTTAAAAATACTGTTCATCCCGACAAAAAGACAAAAAAAAAAAGAGGCATAGTATTTTCAGATTTCGACACTTATGAAAATTTCCATCTTCTTTGAAAAGAAAGAATTCATACAAAATATGAACTTAGCTTCCGCGGAAGAACAAGTTCCCTTCAACAAAATATCCTCCAAGTAGAACAACAAATAATATGAATCAATGAAAAGAGCAAGACACACTGAGAAACGGCTCCGGGCAGACCTTCCCTCACCTCTGGTCCTCTTCATTGATGGAAGTTGGCTCAGGATAGTGGCGTTGGCACCTCGGGTCACTCCCCTCGTGTACCTACCATCGCCTCGGGTCACCTTGGTTTAACACCAAGCATCGGCTCGGGGTTGGACAATTGCCTCAGGTCATCCCTCTTCTTGAGTGGATCGGCTCATGGGAACATCAACAAAACCTTGAAAATTGTTCAGTATATCTTTTTGTCAGAGAAATTTCGTAAAAACTCTTCAACCTAACCTGTTTCGAAAAAAGATATTCAAAAAAAACAAAAAATTCTGAAAGAATCGAAACCTCAAAGACTGACATATCAGGGCATTTCCACTTCACCACCAAAATTTTTCCTTGAATCGTCCTCTTTCTCTTGAAACGTCCCAAAGCCACCGGCTCGGTGAAGAGAACAACTCGGAAAGAGTTACCAAAATTCAAAAAAACTTTTCAAACAAAATTTCTTTTTTGAAACTTAACTTTCTTTGAAAAAAAAACCATTTCGGAAACGAAAGCATCTCGAAACTTAACTTTCTTACAGTTTCTTGAAATACATATCGATAACTAATACATATGAAACACTTAAGTTCCGACAGTCAAACAAAAATACACGATACCAAAGGGAGCGGATCATTAGCTCGGGTCCATCTTAATCATGACCCATCTTTCACTCTCACCGAAAGAAAAGCTAATTCTTCTCTCCTTTCATATCGATAAAAGCTAAGTCTTTTTCCCTATCAAATCGGTAAGTCAACGCGGGTCATTCAGCTTTCCACCCTTTCTTTCATTCAGCTTGGGTCAATCCTTGCTTTCCACCATCAGCATGGGTTCTATAAGTGTATCACCAAAAATCGGTTTGAGTTTCGAATGGGTAAATCGGCAAACGCATCTTTTACGAAAAATGGCTATTGAAACAGTTTGGCTTCTTAATCCCGTATGACACTTCATAGAAACCTCGTCACTATCGCACATGAGACTGACGAGCTGGGGGGGGGGGACTGTTGGAATCAAAATCCACCCTTCTGGATTAATGGCTAAAATATTTAAATATTGAAGAAAGTTTCCGAATTTATATATTTTTTGGTAAAAAGAGAAACAAATTATATACGATAAAATAGTTTACGATGAAAAATATTCCTGTCCAAACCAATCAAAGTCGTAATTCCTCAAACTATCCATATTGCTAACCAATCATTTTGTCCAATTACCTAAGGCGATGGGCAGGATGACCCAAGCCGATGAATATTAATGACCTGAGGCGATGGTGCACTCCTTGGACCCGAGATGATCTCCTCGATCATCCCCTAATTGGCCGACAACATGCATCAGCACTCAAGTAGACGAAGAGGAGAGGCCGTGCCCCAAACCAACGAACATCAACCTCAACCCCGAGGAGATGGTCATAAGACTGAGCCAACGGTCATTGTCCTCAGCTTAGACCCGAGGCAATGTACGGCGAAATCCCCGAGCCAATGGACATGTGACTCGAAGCGATGATCAGTATAAGCACCCGAGGTGAAGATCATCGATATTTTCGTAAAATATCTCGTCATTTTACGGAAAATACATAACATTTTGTCTATAAAAAAACTTCCAGGCGTTAATTTAAAATAAACTGAAACATCAAACCAAATATATACAAATAAATTACGAAGGATAAGATTAGGCCAAACCGACAAAGAAGATTATCGTAAGCCGGGCCGATTTCTCAAAGACTCTCAAACATTCTCGAATATTTTCCAAAATCGGTGGAATAGACGAAAAGATTAGTTTCCACATCAAAAATTTGGTTAGTTAGGATATACGATTGTCAAGTATATATAGATATCGATGTAAGCCTTTCTAGACAACTCCAATTCTCTCGTGCTTAATGAAGTAGGCATTATAACACACTTAGCTTACAATCTTTTGACAAAAACTCTAAATCCATAAAACAAATTTGTTGTAAACCGATAGATTTGTCAGAACCATTCGGTCCGGAATCTTCTAGATCCGGTTTAGTTTATTTTCTATTTGTATTAGGAATTACATTTTATGTATTTCCTTTTATTATTAGGAAAATGATAAATCTTATTTCCTTTTCCCATTAGGATTAGGAAAAGGGTAATTTCCTTTTCTCTAAACTTTCCTTTTCTCCCTTTGTATAATCTTTATATAAATGATTCATTGGCAATGCAATAATCACACTAATTCTCTGCGAATTCTAAGTCTCTTTCTCTAGTTTTACAACACGTTATAAGCACGATAGTCTCTAAAATCCTAAGCACTAAAACCCGACCTAAAAGCATAAAACCCTAGCCGCCAAACAAAAACCCCATCCGATCGCAAACATCCCGACCAGCGATCCCGAGCAGCGATCCCGAGCAGCGATCCGCGTCCCACCGTGCCGCCGACCAGCGTACCGCACGTCCCGACGAACCGCAGGATCCCGGTGCAGTCTTCTTCGACGGTTCGATTCTCTTCTTCTCTTCAAATCTGTTTAAACTTAAATAGAGGTTACAAGGTAAGTTTTTCAAAACCCTAAAACCGAAATCCTTGAAACCCTAACTCATTGAAATCGAATCTAATTGCACCTTCTAATTACTTTAACTTGCTAACACCGAAATCTGATTAATAAAACCTGATAGAATTGTTTTAAGTTTATAACTTAGATCATTCATGCTAGGTGGTTTCGGTAGGTTAGATTGTTTGATTATAGGATTGTTTGTTTGATTAATTAAAACTGTAACCCTGAATCTTGACTGTTTTGTTTAAATCAATCATACCCTAATTCTGAATTTGGATTGTTTGTTAAAAGTGATAAAACCCTAATTCTGAATTCTGACTGTTTTTGTTAAATTGATCAAACCCTCATTCGGAATTTGATTGTTTGTTAAAGTTGAATCAAACCATAATCTCGAATTTGGTTATCTTGTTAAATTGATTAAACCTAAATCTAAAATCATGTGTACTTGATAAAATTGCATCTGACATCTTGCTGCACCAATCTCGCACACCCTTGCTTGCATCGTTGTTCATGCTTTGCAAAACTAAAAGAATATGATAATGATTTCAGATGTCCAAAATCAACAACTTGGAATTTTCTGCCCTAAGTCTCTCTGGAGATAATTACCTACAATGGGCATTGGATACTAAGATCCTTCTAAAGTCAAAAGGACTAGGCGAATGTATCATTGATGATAATAATGAAAGCGAAAGAAACCGATACAGGGCAATCATGATCATTTGCCATCATCTTGATGAGAGTCTCAAGAATCAATATGTAACCATTGAAAATCCACTAGACCTTTGGAAACAATTGAAATCACGATATGATCACCATATAACGGTGCTATTACCAAAGGTCCGAAATAGATTGGATGGATTTAAGGTTCCAGGACTTCAAGTCCGTGGAAGAATACAACTCGGCCATGTTTAAGATAATTTCAACATTAAAACTGTGTGGACATGAGATATCTGAACAAGATATGCTAGAGAAAACTTTCTCTACCTTCCACAGTAGTAACATATTGCTACAACAACAATATCGTGAAAAAGGCTTCCAGACATATTCAAGTCTGATCTCATGCCTGCTCTTGGCCGAGCAAAACAATGAGTTACTACTAAAAAACAGTAAGAAGAGACCTCCTGGTGCAACCCCACTTCCCGAAGCCCATTTGGTCACGGAAGAGAAAGAAACTAACCATGTCCAAAGAGAGCTAAGGCAGTATGGTGGCTGTGGACGTGGGAGATGGCAAGGGCGTGGTCGTGGAAACCACCACCCTTATGGCCGAGGTTCTTCAAACTGAGGCCACGGGTACAAACCTGATACCAGCCGTGGTCGAGGTCGAGGCCGTGGTGCTGCGGGATCTTCCAAACCGCAAAACTCGACCACCAATTCAGCATGCCATCGGTGTGGGATGAGAAATCATTGGGCTAAGAATTGCATAACTCCCAGACACCTAGTTGACCTCTATCAAGAGAGTCTAAAAGGGAAAAACCCGGAAGCCAACATGGCTCAGCATGACGAAGGTGGGGACTTCGATCATGATCAAGATGACTCACTGAACCATGAAACTTCGGATTTCCTTAAGGATTCAAGTTGATTGTTATACTTAGTTTTCGTGTTTTGCTTTAATATTTTCTATATTATTTTAAACTAGGTGTTTGCTATTTGTTTTAAACTTAATGATATGAAAGATGTTATTTTAAGTCTCTAAAATATGATCCTTTGTCTTTGAAGAATGAGTGATGATAAGGATATTTTCGTGGTGGATAGTGGATCAAACCACACGATTTTAAGAGACAAAAGATATTTCATTAAACTAACACTCAAAAGTGCCAATATAAGTACCATAGCAGGAATGGCAAACTTAATTGAGGGCTACAGCCAGGCTAACATATTGATGCCTAAGGGTATGCATCTAGAAATCTCTGATGCCTTATATTCACCCAGCTCTAAAAGGAGCCTGTTGAGTTTTAAAGATATTCGAATGAATGGTTTTCATATCGAAACTAAGGGCGAAGGAACGAAAGAGTTCCTTCTGATATATGAAATTGCCCAAGGACATAAGAAAGTCCTATAGACCATTCATGCGGTTTCTACTGGTCTTTACTGTGTTAAGATCAGTATGATAAAGGCTAATGCCATGGTAAATAAGGCACTTACCGAGAATTTCACTCTATGGCATAACCGGCTTGGGCATCCCGGTTATAACATGATGCGAAAGCTAATATCAAATACAAGAGGGCACACCTTGAAAGAAAGGAGAGTTATCCTGAAAAATCTCACTTGTATTGCATGTTCACAAGGGAAACTCATTATTAGGCCATCACCAGTAAAAGTGACTAAAGAAACAATAAACTTTCTGGAAAGAATAAAGGAGACATTTGCGGACCGATACAACCACCTTGTGGGACATTCCGATATTTCATGGTCCTTATTGACGCATCCACGAGATGGTCGCATGTCTGTCTCCTGTCAACTCGGAATTTGGCATTTCCGAGATTACTTTCTCAGTTAATCCGTCTCAGAGCACACTTTCCAGACTTTCCGTTAAAGTCCATACGCCTGGACAATGCTGGTGAATTCACGTCCCAAGCCTTTAATGATTATTGTATGTCCATGGGGGTAAGTGTTGAATATTCTGTGGCACATGTACATACACAAAACGGTTTGGCTGAATCTTTTATAAAATGGATACAGCTAATTGCCAGACCATTACTTATGAGATCAAAACTTCCGATCTCGGCTTGGGGACATGCGGTTTTACATGCAGCTGAATTGATTCGCATCAGGCCATCTAGTGAACATAAATATTCCCCATCACAGTTGATTACGGGTCAAGAGCCAGACATATCCCATCTCAAAATATTCGGATGTGCTGTTTATGTGCCAATAGCACCACCACATAGAACTAAGATGGGACCTCAAAGGAGGATGGAGATATATGTTGGATATGATACTCCCATGATTTTAAAATACCTTGAGCCAATCACGGGTGATCGATTTAAGGCAAGGTACGCGAATTGTCACTTTGACGAATCCGTCTATCCAGCATTAGCGGGAGAAAATAAGCTAGTAAAGGAAATTACATGGAATCAATCGTCCATATCATGGCAGGATCCTCAGACTAAAGAATGTGAAATAGAAGTCCAAAAGATAATACATTTGCAAGAGCTAACTAATCAATTGTCAGATTCCTTTACAGACCCGAAAAGAGTGACTAAGTCACATATACCAGCTGTTAATGCACCAGTTCGAATTGATGTCCAAGAGGGACACAATCAAGTTGCTACAGAACCTAAAGCGCGTCCTAAGCGTGGCCGGCCCATTGGTTCCAAAGATAAGAACCCTCAGAAATCTAAGAAAGGTGCTCAATCCGTGGTTAATTACGAGGCAAATGGAACCCCAGACATAAGTGAACCTACGGTACCACCAATTGATGCTCGGGACGCCGAGCCTCAAGGTCCTGAAGTTCCAGATAACAATGGGATCTCAATAAATTATGTTATGTGTGGGATACAATGGAATAGAAAAGATATCGATATCAATGATGTATTTGCATACAAGGTAGCACTTGAACTTATGATCGAGGATCCAGAACCCACGTATATATTTGAGTGCACTCAACGGAAAGATTGGGCTAAATGGAAAGAAGCCATAAACGTGGAGTTAAATTCTTTAAGGAATAGGAATGTCTTTGGTCCAATAATTCGGACTCCCTATGATATCAAACCAGTCAGACATAAGTGGGTCTTTATGAGAAAAATAAATGAACATAATGAAATTGTGAGATATAAAGCACGGCTTGTTGCACAAGGATTCTCACAGAGACCAGGCATTGATTATGAGGAGACATACTCCCCTGTGGTGGATGCTACTACTTTTCGATTCCGAATAAGTCTGGCCATAAGAAAGGAATTGGATTTGCGGCTAATGGGCGTAGTGACCGCATACTTATATGGTCCACTGGATAGTGAAATTTATATGAGAGTACCAGAGGGTATTGAGCTCAAAGATAAGAGAAGTTCTCAAGAACAACACTGTACTAAGTTGAATCTCTTTATGGATTGAAACAATCAGGTCGAATGTGGTATAATAGACTAAGCGAGTACTTAGTGAAAGAGGGCTATAAAAATGACCCCATCAGTCCTTGCATCTTTATAAAGAAATTTGCTAAGGGGTTCGTAATTATTGCAGTATATGTTGACGACCTGAATATCCTATGAACCTCTGCGGAAATAACCCAAACAGTCGAATATCTAAAGAAAGAATTCGAAATGAAAGACCTAGGCAAAACGAAATTCTGTTTGAGATTACAGCTTGAGTACATTAATGATGGAATCCTTGTGGATCAAATGGCATATACAGAAAAGGTACTCAAGAGATTTAATATGGACCAATCTCACCCATTGTCTAGCCCCATAGTCGTGAGATCACTCGATCTAAAGAAAGATCTGTTTGGTCCGAAGAAGGACGATGAAGAAGTCCTTAGTCCCGAAATACCATATCTCAGTGCCATATGAGCTTTGATGTATCTGGCGAGCCACACGCGACCAGATATATCCTTCGTCGTGAACTTGTTATCAAGATTTAGCTCATGTCCGACCCAAAGGCACTGGAACGGGATTAAACATATTCTTCGTTACCTACAAGGAACGAAAGATTTGGGTCTGTTTTATACTAACCAATCTAAAGAAGGTTTAGTTGGTTTTACTGATGCAGGTTACCTTTCGGATCCTCACAATGCACGATCTCAGACACGATACATCTTCACCCACGGAGGGATTGCAATCTCAGAAGCAAACCATTGCAGAAACCTCATCTAATCATGCGGAAATCTTGGCTATTCACGAGGCTAGCCGTGAATGTGTTTGGCTTAGGTTAATGACTCAGCACATAAGAGTGGATTGTGGGGTGACAGAAGGGAAACAAGAACCGACCGTCATGTACAAGGACAACGCAGCATGCATAGCTCAGCTTAAGGACGGTAACATCAAAGGTGATAGGACGAAGCACATTTTGCTAAAGTTCTTCTTCACACACGATTTGCAGAAAGCTGGAGAAGTTAAGTACTTCAAGTGCGTTCAAGAGACAATTCTGCGGACCTATTCACCAAGTCGCTTGCAACATCAACATTCAAGAAGCTAATCTATCAGATTCTAATGCGACGACTGAAGGACCTTCAGGGATGTTCAGAATAAGGGGAGTAATACGTGTTGTACTCTTTTTCCTTCACCATGGTTTTGTCCCACTGGATTTTCCGGATAAAGTTTTAATGAGGCAACATCCAAAGCATATTATGAGCTCTAATAGTTCTGACATCCAAAGGGGAGTGTTGTAAACCGATGGATTTGTCAGAACCATTCGGTCCGGAATCTTCTAGATCCGGTTTAGTCTATTTTGTATTTGTATTAGGAATTACCTTTTATGTATTTCCTTTTATTATTAGGAAAATGATAAATCCTATTTCCTTTTCCCATTAGGATTAGGAAAAGGGTAATTTCTTTTTCTCTAGACTTTACTTTTCTCTCCCCTTGTATAATCCTTATATAAAAGATTCATTGGTAATACAATAAATACACCAATTCTCTGCGTATTCTAAGTCTCTTTCTCTAGTTTTACAACAAAATTTTCTTTCTTTTCGATTTTTTATTTTATTATCGTTTTTTCTCCAAAATTTCTGATTTTTGAAATTATTATTTTCTATAATGTATTGAAATGAATTTCGGTTCCTACAACATATATAGAGTTTCTTAAAACACAGGGTATTTCTCTTTTAAAGATTGAAATCTGGTAATTCACTGAATTTCTTTTTAACAGAGTTTCTTGAGGTTTTTCACCAACAATACTTGATATTTTTGATGACGAAAGAAATGAATCATCATAAGTAGTTACAAGATAGTAAACCTTATCTCAAATTTTGTCGATCTGCAATTGAGCTAATCACCAATTTACTAGGTCTTATCTCAAAAGCTCAATTCATAACACGTTAAATCAGTTCCCATTCAGTATACTTTATACCGAATATGACGCGAACAAGAATCACGAACCAATCAACACACTAACAGTTAAAAGTATCTATTTAGACAATTAATTCAAGTTATGTATCTTGGCGGGGATTAAAAGTAAGCTGTCATGCCAACACGTTGCTGTTTTTAGGAGAAGATACCATATGCCACATATCCCTTCACGACTATATAATGTTTTTGGTTCATTAGATAATTAATCGTTGTTCATATTTAGGTTGTTAGATAAGTGTTCCATTAGAAAACAATTAAATAACTATATCGTTGGAACACATTGACGGTCCCTTCATGGATAAGATCCCTTAATCATTCTCTTGGGAATCCCTTTAATCAAGTCAATTTGCTATTTTCCGAATTAAATTACACTCGCTACGTACCATATCGTGATCGTGTGAGAGATTATGTTCGGTAAACGGCTAAAACAATTAAAGCCACAATTTTCAATAGGAAGATACATATTTAGTTTGTGTGTGTGTGTGCAAAGGTATGTTACTTTATTTTTCTCATCGTGACTGAAGACACGTATTTTCAATAGGAAGATTGTGTTCGGTGTAAGTGTGTAACTTACTCCTTGTTTTGTGTTCGTGACCACTCAAAATATGTCATATATGCATAATATGGCTATTTATATCTGAATCTTTAATCAATCATGTTTACAACTTATTGTGACTTGTAAGAATCTGAAAATTATGAAGGCTGAACTCTCTACACATTAATTCTTGAAAGTTAGTGAAAAAAGTTGTTTTTAATAATAAAAAAAAAACTTATAATATGCACAGTATTCCTATTTATATCTGACTCCTTAATGAATATAATCATGTTACAACCTTTTTGTAGTTGCAAGAATCTAATTATGAACCAAACGAACTCTCTTCAACTTCATTTTCCTGAAAGTTAATGAAAAGAATGTGGGGGTAAACAGTAAGTATATTATCAAATGACACAAAATTATATTGAATTTCTATGTATATAAGTAATTTAAAGTACTATGAACCTCTAGCAGATTATCTTATCTAGTTGATAACTATCTTTGATATAACATATATATATACATATATATATATATATCAAATTGAATTGCAAATAATGTATATATATATATATATATATATATATATATATAATTGTGTATCGCAGTGCTAAAAAAAAAACAGTATCTCGCTGTTAAATTATCGAGTTAAACCGGTGGATATATTAAAAAGTTAGATGAAGATTCGTATAATTGTATCATTTATATTATATCCTTTATATTATCTTGAAATTTGATTTGTTAAAACTTGGCCAAACAAAGGGCTAAGGGTCATATTAACAATCAAAAGAATGAGTATGCTAATATTATAATACTACTACCTTGGAAGGAAGAAGTAGGGAGACTAAACCTTCAAGCACCAAACTTGAACCTATACATTATCAAGGCTAAGTACATTTGATCCAACGTGGCGCCATCTTGCCGGATATTGGGACCCACATTCAAAGCCACATTGGTCGAGAACGCGTTGGATATTATGGAACTTCCATTATGGAGGTACTCTAAATATGCAAAGTCAACCTGTTGTTTTATGTCGTCTGTTTACTTATATATATAAAAAGGATATATAGTTCTTTTTTTCGGTCTAAATGTTAAGAAATGTATATATAGTTACGCATATTTCTGTTATTTAAATTTATATCCAGATTTTTTTTTAAAAATGATAGTAATACTATACTTTGGTTCATTATTTGTAACACTAGCAGATCGCATTTTAGAAAAATGTATCGCAGGGTTTTCAGTATGGATTTTGCAAGTGTTTATAAAAATTATCATTTTTATCGGATTATACTTTATTTTGCATACTATCACGTTTTTTAATAATAAAAAAATGCACGATAGAAATATAATACTTATCTACATAATGTCACCATATATTATGTGTCTTGTTAATTGTGGCTAAGCATTTGTTTATCTTTCACTTGTGACAAAAAAAACAATTTTTGTAAGAACAGCTAATATATTACTAAATTGTGAAAAGGAAGGACAAAGAGTTTTAAAGCCATTCTGACCCGAGAATTAAACGAACATACAACTCACTAAAATTAAAAACAAAAAAATTTGCCAAGATATCGGCCACTTAATTCCTTTCTCGGTTAACATCCAATGATTGTCTAATTCCAATATTAGTTTTTCTAATTATAAACTTTGTTCGACATTGTTAATTATACTTGTGAGTTCTTTTAAACATCTTCCTAAATGCGCATACAATAATTTATTTTGTCAAAAAGGTGCAGATCCCATAAAATAAAATCACTAAAGGAGGAACTAGGGGAAAAAAGGAAAGGAGGACCGAAAGATATATATCTCCACTCTAAATTGCATAAAATTTCACACCTCATATCTAAGAGTAACAATTTATTCTATAATTTTTTTATATTTTATAATGCGTTAAAATTATATTTCATTTTTATATTATAATTAGTAACTATTGTATAATTTTATTTTATTTTTCAAATAATTTGGTTTCTCCTTTTTCTTTTTTTCTATAAAATCTTATTCCTGGAAAAATTAAAATTATTAGAATTAAAAATAAATAATTGATGCAATAACGTTAAGATATAATTGATGCACTCCTTTTTCTTTTTATTCTTTAGAAAAATTAATTATTTCTAGAAAAAAATAAAATTGTTAGAATTAAAAATAATTAATTGATGCACTAACGTAAATATATAAAATAAATTTAGATGCACTAATATATATATATAACAAATATAATATTTAAAATCAATAAAAGAATTAATGTAATAACGTAAAGATACAATTAATGTACTAACGTAACAATATTAAACAAATATAAATACATTAATATATATAAAATAAATATAATATTTAAAATCAAGAAAAGATTGAGAAATATACGTAATATATTTTAAGATTGTGCTATTGTATTTGATAAAAAATTATGAGAGAGTAGATATCTTTAAATAGAGCTGATTATTTTTAATATTTTGGGTTTATGATTTCTTAAAAAAGATTAATTACTTTTTTGATTAGTTTAATCCTTTCTGGTTTATAATTTATTTTTTTAAGAGAAACTACTTTTTGATTATTTTAATATTTTTATAATTTACATTTATGAAAAAGGTAAATTATTTTTTCATTACTCAAATACTTTTAATAACTTTTTATGATTTTTCTCTTTATAATTTGTAAATTTATAATTTTCCTTTTTGTTAATAATTTTAAGATTTTAACAAATAAATATCTTTTAAAACATGTCAACATCCTAAATAATTAAATTGTCACTTATCACAATTCTTTTAGTTATTAAATTTTAGAGATCCAAATTTATATAATAAAATATATATATATATATGTTGGGAAAAAAATGTTCTAACTAAATATCTTGTACCACAAACTGATTTGGCCATGCTCACAAGCACATGAACATGGAATTAAGGCCTCAAAATATAAATTGGTTAGGGAACCAAAATTTTGTAATACATTTTTCTTTATATGGTATGATGTAACTGGTATATAATTAAATATTTTTTATACTAAATAAAATAAAATTAGGTAATAACATGCAATATATGCATAATGATGAAGCGGAAGCTATGATAATGCAAAGATTTTATTTAGTTTAAAAATACCTAAGAATCGATACCTTCTTGATCTATTGAGAACTCGTAAGTTATAGCCGTAAACAATGGAAATAAGGGTTTAAACCTTTCTTTTATTAAATCAGTCAAAAACTGCATCAAACAATAAACCTCAATGGCTATTTATAATAAAATCCAAAAACCATAATCCTAATTAAAATAAAATAAAAAACACTTAAAATATAAAAAATACAAATAAAAAGTAATTATCTAGATATAATAATAAATAATAAAGATATTTGGATATATTCCAAATATCTCGCTGCATGACACAAGATGAAATTTTTTACATTTTAAATTAAATAGCAAATTGTAAAAATTTACTAATTTTAGCATTTCTAATATCAAAATTTTTCATAGAATATATAAAACACAACTATATAGTATATATTGTCTAGATTTAATCAAAAATCTAATAAAGTAGTAATCATAATTTAACTAAATAATAATTTGATCTAACTTAAACCTAATTTTTTATTATCATATATAAAATATGTAAATTTATTTAATGATGATTTCATTATATATATTTTACACTAAATTTCTATATGTGGTCAGAATTTAATGTGAATTTTTATTTAAATTAAAATAATTATATTTTTGTAAATTTCTAACATACATATGATTTTTTATATTTAAATTAATAAATAACTAGAATAATATTATACATTATTTATTGGTAAATAAAAAATAGTTTTATTTTTATAAAAAAAATAATATATCTATTTATTGAAACAGAAATATATAATAATTAATATAAAAATGAATATGTATTTTAAGCTTAATAAATTATCTAAACTCTTTTTGAATAAAATATATATATATATATATATGTATATGTATATGAAATAATAACCTTAAATATATATTTTTGTAAAACATAATAGCTTGAATGATATTATACATGTGTTTTTTAGGTTGAATGAAAATATTTTCTTGAATAGTTTAGCTCTAATGATTTGTATATAAATATATTTAACCATAAGTATAAACTGAAAATTATGTATTCTTAATTTTTAATTTAGATCAAATTTAATAAGTAAATATAGAGAGTTTAATTTTAATTAGGGAAAAAGTATACAAAAATGTGAATGTTTAACTATATGTAAACATTTTAATGGCATATTGTGTAATTTTCTAGTGAATTAAAGTTGTTTAACTTGGATATTGAGAAGCATTATGTTGATGACACATTATCATGATAACAGTATAATAGGATGGTATGTTATCATATTTATCATATTTTTACTAACTTAATTTTAAATTCTAAATACGAAACAGATTGATTAGTTCTAATATATCAAAATTTTGTAGAAATAAATGGTTGATTTTTAAAATTTCAAGCATATTATATACCAAAAAAAAATCTGTTTTTTACAGATAAATTACAAACTTGAATCATTATTTTCATGAAATTGAAAATAATTAAAATGAAAGCGTGAACATATTTGTAATAAATAAAAGATAAAAAAATATATATATACAAATTCAGCTCTTCATATGTGTATATACTACAGGGTAAAATAACAATTAATATACATTACACAAAATATTCTAGATACTCTTTACTATAGTTATTCTATTAATTATAGTGCTTATTGGGTTATTCTGAATGCCTTACGACTTTTCACCCTGATGCAATCATTAAAAAAAAAAATATAAATATTCTGTCTACGTTGAAGCACAGATATTGATTTTAACACCACGGAAAAACTCTTCATGTTTACATAGCTGTTTGCTATATATTATGTCCCTAGAAACGACACAATGAACCTGGACAGTTGAGAGAGAAACTAATCTATAAGCACACCACCACTCTTGTGTGCGTATATTTTTAATGGGATGACAGCAGTAGAAGACAAAATAATTGTAATTGTACTTGTTGTTTGACTTTATAGTTTCTACATTCGTGTACAAAGTTTCTTCACATACTTTAGATTAGAAAAAGAAAAACAGGACACATAAATGACCCTCTTGTTTTAATTTTTTTTTTTCATATATAACGTAAACATCAATATATTTCACCAGAGTTAAATAAAATAAAACTAACTACCTTGAGTTTTTGGAAAAATATTTCTCGAAAGTGTCGAAATAAAAAAACATTAGAAATTAGATATTTTATACAGCAAAGAACAGAAAAACAATTGTTGAAGATTTTTTTTTTTAAACAGAAAAAAAAAATTGTGAAAGATATATCAGTCTATTTTCTAAAAAACTTGTATCCTAATGATTACTGTAATCTTTATGTCATAATCAAAACTTAGACAGAAAAACTAATGCTATTTTTACTTATATCATACTATGTTAAGATATCATAAATTTCCAATTGGTTACAAATATAATAAGTTATTAGCCTGTATTTATAAAATGTATTTATAATTTTGAAAGTTTAAGATGTTAACAATATTATTTATAATATATATATATATATATATATGCTTTACAATTTATTAAATTTTAACCCATTAGTGAACTGTACTTTTTAGTTCAATTTTTTTTTTTACATTGTTTACTTTGTAGAAATAAAAATATAAATATATTAATTTTAGCTGAAAATTAACTAAATAGGGTTATGATTCTAGCCTGTATTATAGTATATTACCACAGTTTTTATAATAATTTATAATATTTTAAAAGTTATTATTATAACATATACAAAATATTTCTATATGAATGATGTGATTACTTAATTTTACACAAAATTAAGATGAAAAGAAAATAAGAAAATAATACAATAACTAAAAATGATTTATGAAAAAAATGTTGAAAATTATTTTTGGTAAGTAAAATCTGAATGACCATATATAATGAGGTGTATGTAATCTAGTATACTCCATTTTCTGAAAAATGGGTAATAACCTTAATGAATTTCTAATTTTTATAAATTTTTAGTGGTATTTCTTGTAAATCATATATAGGATCAATGTATTTTTCTATGTATGTTTCTATTTTAATAGTATAGATATAAAACAAAATTTGAATTATTTGAATACATTATTGTATACGGAATCATAAATGTGAAAAAGCTGCTGAAATTTCAACGCATTATTAAGGAGTTTCATCGTGTGCAAGTAAAAACTGGGAAAAACACTTCCTTCTAGTTTGATGACTGATCGTCATAGGATGGATTTTTTAATTCACAGATCCAAATGGTTATATAAATATGACCATATCGGCTCATGATAATATGGCAACGATTCTCTAAAGACATCGAAATAAAACTCATGGAGTGGCTAATCAGAATATGATTTAGGATGAGATGAAGAAACTACAGAGTAGTGATCAAGTAGAGAATAATATTCCACTTCGGAAAATTTCGGAAGAAAAATTCGTAAAAGGTCTAGTTCGAAAGGAACTTCGAAGCTTTTGAGGCATATCAACCCGGAAGATGGAAGTCATTTGATTCTCTTACACAATGCCTAAGAACCTGTTAGTACTTAGTTGCCTTTGCATAATCGATTGACAACAGGCGACATAATGCAAAACTAGAATCCAGAAAAAATATGAAACCATCTATTCTTTTACTTGTCATTTTTCATCTCAGATACGGAAGCCATTAGTTTCAAAGTTTCTCTCTCGAGACTACTCACTAAACTGGGACTCATTAGTACAGTTTCACTACAACTCAAATTACGATGAAGTTATGCTCTTTCTTCTATGATATGTTTTTTGATCTGCACTCTACCACATCTGGCACTAGAGAAACAACCACATGCATTTAGAGTCGTCGTTCTTAGACGCAAGTATTGTTGAGATTATTAATAAAACATCTGCAATAGACTGCTCATGATTTATAGACTAGCGAACTAAATTGATGATGAGAGTTTGGTAAAATGGTTCAATAGCAAATCTCCGACACGTTGTCCAAAAAAAAAAGAAGCAAATCTCCGACACTATAGGAGATGAAAGAGTGAAGCATTACCAATCAAAGCTCGGCTAATTTGATTAAGCTTTTGAATATTTTGTTTAAAACAAAGCAACATCCTGTATAAGAAAGTATTTTTTCCTAATATAATTTTACATGCGTTTTTTTTGTGTGTGCACCAAATATAATTTTACATTCAATTTCTTAAAAATACACTTCATCCTAGCAAACATTTTTAAAAAACCCATGTTTGAAATTTCAAACCAACTATTTACTAAGGTACGTAAAATTAAACATTCTGGTTGGACAGAAGCTCAAATGATTATCATGGATTTTCTTCTTTTTTGTACGTTTCCACATGAAATAATCAACTCCGAAGTTCTAAAAGGTTGTAATTTTTGTTGTTGTTAATTAAGACATTCCGGTTAAAGTCCATACATTTGTTTCCATCAGAGATGAAAAAATTTAAAACATGGTTTCTGGAGCACTATCTCCTTCAGATATGATCTTGATCATGAAACAGAGACAACTATTTATCACACGTAGTTTGGCTTGTCTAACTTATTCACTTTGTATTTGTATTTCTTTCTCTCTTTTTTACCTAACATGCATCTAACATAGAATTTTGATTGAAAGCACGATAAGAAGTATGCCACAGGATCATTGTTTACGTCCTAATCTTTGCTTTTTCTTTTCTCGCTACGGATTCTTGATTTTGTTTGATAAAATATTCCGTTGGTTACCTAAAGTAGAGATATGTTCTAATTAACTACCTTAAACATGTCGAACATACATACGTTATAAAAACGAGGGAGAACACAACTAAATAAACCCACGAGGTATATGTCTCACACGTTATCTACGGAGAAAGTTAAATAAATTAATTGTATAAAGTTACATTATAATTACTCTTTTAAAAATTGTATATCCATAATAAGCATATTTGTGTTATTTTAATAAGAATTTATGCGTACTGATGTACAAATGATAATTTTTGTTTTTCAAAAATGGTAATGTTACATCTAAATTTATTATTCCAATGAACACAAGATAGAAATTTTTCAAATCATATTATTTTTCTCCTTCTGAATTCTTCTTGATATATTAAAGAATTTCTTGCAAAAAAACTGTGAACTGAAAATACTTGCTTAAGATATTTATTTTGAACCAGCATCTAGTTTAATGTATAATTATTGTATTGATGTCTATGTTCATACCGCATAAATTGGCAAAGTCAAATTAAATTATACACCTCAAGTATTGTTAAACACTATTATCATATATATTTCTTTAATATATTAATAAATATATGTTGCCTTTCGCTGAATTTATCAAAATGTAACATGTTTATTCTTACAAGGAAAATGAAAACCAAGCTGTGTGATCTTGAGAGTTGACCTCCAAAAATATTTCATAACTTATATAAACGACAGAGCAAAACTCCAATACCTCAAGAAAATCAACAATACACATAAAATCCTCCTTTCTAAGGTAAAACCTAAACATTTTCTACACATTACGAGCGAGTCATTTCTTCATTGATAAATCATGTTTATTGGTAAAAATTGCAGGGAACTAAATTTCAACAATCATGGCCAAGACTAATCCGCCGGACGGAGGAGGGTCCGATGCAAATGACAATACATACGTTCGTCACAGAGTGGCACTTCCTCCGAAAGAGGGTTTGCTTAAGGAGTTCAAGTCCGTGGTTCAAGAGACTTTCTTCCACGATGCGCCTCTGAGGGATTTTAAGGACCAAACCGCATCTAAGAAGGTTTTGCTCGGGATCCAAGCTGTCTTCCCGATCATTGGATGGGCCAGAGAGTACAATCTTCGAAAACTTAGAGGAGATGTTATTTCTGGTCTCACCATTGCTAGTCTTTGCATCCCTCAGGTTTACTATCCAAGAATCCATTTCTGATAAAGCCCACGTACTTTTTGTATGCACTTCTTCCTTTTCTATTTATATATCATATGTATGTTTCATGGATGATAGGATATTGGATATGCAAAGCTCGCGAATTTGGATCCAAAATACGGACTTTGTAAGTCTTGATATACTTAAAAAACCTAATTAAGGAAAAAATTATTGTCAGAAGAAGTGCTTTATAATACGTGTTGTGGATCCACATAAAATAATTCGTCTCTTACCTTCTTGTGTACTAAAATAGTGAATGCATGGTTTGGTGTGCAGACTCAAGCTTCGTGCCACCACTTGTGTACGCAGGCATGGGGAGTTCTAGAGATATTGCGATTGGACCAGTGGCTGTGGTGTCTCTTCTTCTTGGCACTCTGTGCCAGGCCGTAATAGACCCGAATGAGAATCCCGCAGAATATCTCCGCCTTGCCTTCACTGCCACTTTCTTTGCTGGCGTTTTCGAAGCTGGCCTTGGTTTCCTCCGGTTGGGATTCTTGATAGATTTTTTGTCGCATGCGGCGGTGGTTGGTTTCATGGGAGGGGCAGCCATCACAATTGCTCTCCAGCAACTTAAAGGCTTTCTTGGCATCAAGAAGTTCACCAAAAAAACTGATATTGTTTCCGTCATGAAATCCGTATCCGCGGCTGCTCGTCACGGGGTACATTTTAATACTCTTCTTTCTTTCATCTTCCTCCACACATACTTTATAACCAAACAAATTAATATCTCATAAAACTTCCTTTATTTGTGACTCTTCCAGTGGAATTGGCAGACTATAGTCATTGGTGCAAGTTTCTTGACCTTCCTTCTCGTCGCCAAATACATTGTAATTTTTTAATTATCTATTATGTATATGCTGGCATATATGTATCTTCATTTCTAATATAAAATTGTATTAAAGGGGAAGAAGAACAAGAAATTCTTTTGGGTTCCGGCAGTTGCACCTCTTATCTCGGTCGTTATCTCCACTTTCTTTGTCTTTATAACTCGCGCTGACAAACAAGGAGTCCAAATTGTAAGCTCACACACATATGAATAATATTTCATTGATGAGTAACAAAAAGAAATATATATTTCATAGATTGGTTTGTTTACTAAAACTATTTTATCATAACCCATGAAGGTGAGGCATATAGATCAAGGAATCAATCCGATTTCGGTTAGTAAGCTTTACTTCTCTGGAAAATATTTTACTGAAGGAATTCGAATTGGAGCCGTTGCTGGAATGGTCGCCCTAACGGTAAGTTACAAATATGGCAAGTCAGGAATCACTAGTCTTTTCTATTCTTAGGCGTCAGCTTTCATCTACACTATTTGTTTTTGATTTTGCAGGAAGCCGTGGCAATTGCAAGAACGTTTGCCGCAATGAAAGACTATCAAATTGATGGCAACAAAGAGATGATCGCATTGGGTACTATGAATGTTCTAGGTTCACTAACTTCCTGTTACATTGCCACGGGTACGCTAATATTAAATCTCGATGCTTAATTACTCTTTCATTTTAACGACTCAAAAGGACTATTTAAGTTTTGCAAAGTTTGATTAAGCCATAAATAATGTAGTTTATTGTGAAAAAAATTATAGTATTCCAATTCATAACCATTTAAAACCATGCATAGATTATACTAAACGAAATGGGATTTCTAACATATTATTAAGGTACTTTTTAGGTTCATTTTCGCGATCTGCCGTGAACTACATGGCGGGATGCCACACAGCGGTTTCAAACATAGTGATGGCCATAGTGGTAGCTCTAACATTAGTGTTCATCACACCGCTCTTCAAGTACACCCCAAACGCCATCCTCGCAGCCATCATTATATCAGCCGTCCTCGGTCTTATCGACATTGACGCAGCTGTCCTCATATGGAAGATCGATAAGCTAGACTTCGCGGCTTGCATGGGAGCTTTCTTTGGAGTTGTATTTGTTTCCGTTGAGATCGGTCTCTTGATCTCCGTAAGATTGCATATATATATATGGTTGAAATTAATAGTAGATACTTAATATATATATATATCTAAAGCTTACTCTCTTTTTCTATTACTGTTTGTGAAACTCTCTACATAGGTGGTGATATCGTTTGCAAAGATTCTGCTGCAAGTGACGAGACCAAGAACAGCAGTTCTTGGGAAGCTTCCAAGGACGAATGTGTATCGGAACACTCTACAGTATCCGGAGGCTACAAAAATTCCCGGAATCTTAATAATTCGAGTTGACTCAGCCATCTACTTTTCCAACTCCAACTATGTCCGAGAAAGGTAAATATACCTACACGTTCTTCATTAAACAATTTATTGTTGGGCAATTCAAAACGAATATAATATGATTATTGGCAGAAAGAAGAAGAATATAAAAATATATGATTCAAATTACACGTAGATATGTAAATAAATAAATCATTAAATGATATAATTTTATTAGGTTCACAAAAAAAGATATAATTTTATTAATAGTAAAAAAAAATGAGAGAAGACTATATGGCATGGCGCTACGTTAAAGAGAGAGGGTTGATTTGGTTCGCCATATAGACTAATTACACTCATGATTGATTTGGTTGAGAACTCTTAAATTAATCCCCTAATCTAACTTTGATGCACACTCTTTGATTATAATGGGTTGGAAATCTTCGACTGAGCGTGCATGCACCTATACTCATAAATTTCTTGGTATCCATTAAATTTTAAATTGTAAGTTAATCAATATTTGTTTGTATATAATCTGATTAAAAAATATCTGAAAAGCAATTTAAAATTTATAAGAAATTTTGTATAAGTATGTACGTAGATAAAAAAACGAAAGTGCGTATAACAAAAATTTGTTTTTTTTCTTATAATTTATTGACTCGGTAGAAGTCATTGAATCATTTAAATTTGGTGACAGGATCTTAAGATGGTTGCGAGAAGAAGAAGAAAAGGTTAAAGCAGCGGACATGCCGGCGATAAAGTTTCTGATTATTGAGATGTCACGTAAGAACGATATTCTACTTACAATTTTTGAACTATATTGATTTTTTTTTTTTTTTGGTGGTAAAGGAACTATATTGATTATCTCCTTTTAACAGTTTTTCTAAAATTATACTGTAACTATTCTATCTGAGCCCATAATGTGGAGTATTACATATTTTATACGATACAAGCTTACTGATACTTCATTTGTATCTGAGCAGCGGTTACTGATATCGATACCAGTGGTATCCACTCCATCGAAGAACTTCACAAGAGTCTCGAGAAGAAACATATCCAGGTAAGTTATTCGGTAATTTGTAAATTGGTTATAGAGAACGGTCATAAGCAAAAATTTGTTTTTGAACGAACACAAGGAAATATATTTATTGGTAAGAAAATGCAAAAATATTTATAGCAGCTTTGATCATATTTTGTTTTAGAATTTTATGTAAGAGTCTAAATTGATTAGAGATATTTGAGTCAAAACATCAAAACTTTGGATTGATTATTAGTTTATTTGTTAGCATGCTAACTGAGATTTTTTTCTTTTTTTTGGAACATTGCTAACTGAGATATGACGAGTAAAAGGATACCCAATATACTAAACAAAGGCGTTTCTTAAAAAAATATTTAATAACTAGGGTAGAAATAAACTCTTAGTTTTGATTTTATGTACCTAAATTAATGGTGTAACTTTACAAAAAAATTTCATGGTATACATCCTACAGCTTTGTCGTAGTAGTAGTTAATATGGTATCTTACTGTGACAATGTCAACGATTAAGCTGGTAGATTAACTAACTTGACACTGAACAGTTGATTCTTGCAAATCCCGGACCAGTGGTGACTGAGAAGCTTCATGCTTCTAAGTTTTCTGATGAGATTGGAGAGGAAAATATCTATCTTACCGTTGGTGATGCGGTCGCACTTTGTTCTCCTAAATTGGCTGAGCAACAAGCTTAATAAGGAGCTGAATTAAGAGCTTTGTCGTTTTTTTGTTGTTTTGGTTTGAGAATATGTGTTACATATGGTTGTTGAGTTTAATTCACATACAATGGTGACATGCGGACAAAGTTGACCATTTGGCCTATTTATTTATACACTCTTTCAAATGTTATTTTACTCGTGATTTGTGTGCTTTATATGTGATGATGAATAAATTGTACTCCGAACCTATGTTAACGATTGTGTTTTCAACCCAATTTTCTTGTTGTTTTATGTTTTCCGGAAGTGTTTATTTATCTAAGAGAAATTTACATTAGAAATCACTTTATAACTTCCATATTATAAAATAAGTAACTTTTTATATATTGGTAACTTACACTTAAAACACTACCATTTTGATATTTTTTATTTCCTCTATTACCCTTTCCTTTCCTAACTAAAACAACTAACTAATCATTTTACTAACTAATCACGTTTGTTCGTTCCCTCACATAACCCCCCTCTCCCCAACGCAGACAAAAGGTGAACAACGTTTATTGTTATATTCTTTTCCTCTTCTTCTCATAATTATATATATGTAATTTTTAAATAAAATGATAAAATCTGGGTTTATAAATGTTGTTATTCTCTTAATTTTATGTTTATTTGAGGGTTTACAAATTATGGGTTTACAAATTCTGGATTTTATTTGGAATTCAAGTTTTTTTGTGTTTGGGTACTTGTCAATTTGAGTTACAGATCTATGTAATTTCAGAACCATGAATTCTAGATTTTAATTGAAAGTAATTCTAGATTTTAATTGAAAGAGATACTTTCAATAAGACAAATGATTTGGAGAAGATAAAGAGTTCGTCTACATGTTCTTATCCACTTTTTTTGCCTAAAAATGGAGAATGAATTCTATTTACAATTCACCAACCAGATCTATTTTTGCAGAGAAAGATGATATGAAGAAGATGACAACGCGTGGACGTACAGAGCCATGATTGTAAATGAGTATACGTACAATCACATGAACTGTAAAAACGCGTGGACGTACAGCAATATATGAGTGTACGTATGAGTTTACATACAATCATATGAACTGTGACAACGCATGGACGTACAACAACATATGAGTGTACGATAACGTGTGGATGTCCACAAACATGGGGATATGTGAGTATATGAGCTAGTGGAGACACATGTATAATGTTGAACAATTGATTAACATTTACGACCACACATGTATATGTACGTCCACAACCATATAAAAGATATACACAGCTGCATATTTCTAATAAATTCATTAGTTAAGTCCAGGTCCTGTGTTAGTACTTTTGGTCCACTGATATGTATGTTCATCCACAGATCATATACATTAACAACCATGCCGCTAACAAATCATGTACATCCACAGCTGCATAGTCCAAAAATGTACTACATATTCCTAGTGAACTCATTAGCTAAGTCCAGGTCTTGTATTAGTACTTTTGGTCAACTGATATGAATGTTCATCCATAGATCATGTATGCTAGCAACCACGCTCCAACGCATCATGTACATCCACAGCATGTTGCCAATATCATATCCAAATATTTAATTATTAGACAACCATGGAAGAACTACAAGTTAATGTTTCATGTACATCCACATATCATATTACGAACTACAAACTCATGTTTCATGTTCGTCCATTTCCTATCGCCCATTCTTCTTTTCATTATCACGTGTTTGCACATCCTTCTATGATTCACATTTTTGCAAATTATTCACCCACAATCTAAGTTAATATCATGTACGTCCGAACTAAACACCCCTACCTTCGTGTGTCTGTACGTCCACACTGATATCATATTCTTCATGTTCATTTCTGCACTTCCCTCTGCAAAACACAGATCCGGTCAATAGTCGATAAATAAACAGAAAAAACCCTGTTTTTTAAAAGTCAGTGATCAAAACCAGAATAAATCATATATAAAAGTCAGTGATATTCACACTTGTATTCACTTGATCTAACAGATCTAAAAAATCTCAGACCCTGTTCTTCCGGCAGCAGAACCAGATTCGTTGCTCCATCGTCGTCCGCACCCACAGATCCCATCATCTGACTGCAGTCTTCGACGAAATACGACATCCCGACATACCAACGCGGTTAAGGATCTCGTAAAGTTCAGAGGTGAAAGAGATAAAGAAGTGTCAGTTTTAAATTAAAAATTATTATTTAAAACACTTAACAAAATATTGAAGAGTCTAGTTAGAAATTAGGTCAAGTTTAAATTTAACTATAACGTAACCGTGAACACAAACTATAACTAGATTTTAGTTACTTATTTGTGGGGGGGTTTTTAGACATTTTCCTTCTAAAAAGTTACCACTCCTCCCAAAGTGACTTAATTTGTTATAAAGTTTTAGAAAGTGACTTTTATTGTAAACGTCTCTTTATCTAACCAATTAAATCTATGAAAAAATCAACTTAATAATTAATGTTGAATGAAAATTTAGTTGATTAATTTTTTTTCAGAAATTTGGCTAATAATGCTACATTGAAAATGAAATTGTCTCTTTATACTTTTCTATTCTCCAATTATCCCATTATCCTTTTCAAAATTCTAAATCTAGTTTTACCCTTCCAAATTCAAATGAAAAGTTATTACATTTTATGATAATATCTTTTGTTTTATTAGTTATTTAAAAAATAAACCTTTAACAATAAAGAGATAGTTTATTAAATATTTCTCGACTTTTCTTTACCATTGTTATTTCTGCCGTTCTTCACATTGGTCGTCTTTGCCGTTCTTCACCGTCGTTCTTCACCGTCGTCTTCTCGGTCATTCTTCACCGTCATCTTCTCCGCCGCTCTACTATTCTCTTCTCCGGTGAATATTCTGGCTCTGCAATTTTATTTTCCTTATTTTCTATTTCCTTTTGTTTTCTCGGTTTCTCATTCTCCTCCTGTTCGTTCGTCTTTCCCTCATGGTCCCTGTCTCATCCTCTTTCTTTCCTTCAATTATGTTTAATCAAAGAAAATCACTTTCTCAATCATTTTGAAACATTCTACTGTTGGACTGAATTGCAATTGAAGATTTTATATATTCTGAGTTTTAAGTGTTAAGTAGGTTGAGTTCAATTTGATTTGTTGGTTTGAAACAAGTAAAGAGCTACAAATACAGAGAACAGTGAACAAATTTGACTTGTAAATGCAATTTAGAGTATATCTCTCTTTTTGCTGAATTCTTTGTTTTTTCTTTTTAATTGTTCGCATGATTAATGTTTCTCTATCGGTTAATTAGATTTAGGTTTTGTATCTCATTGGTCGAATGCTTTCTGGTGAAGAATCTTAAATTGATGATAAAACCAGAGAATTTAAATGGAGAGGGGAGTTAGTAAGAGAGACAAGAAAAGGTTTCTTTCTTGGAAGCTTAGGTTTCATCACTATGGGTACTTTTCTCCTTTCTCATCTTATGGACTGATAATCGACACAAGGCGAACTAAAGTTATGATATATGAGTATTGTTTTGTATTTCCTGGATTAGATGAGTATTGTTTTGTTTGATCTCTAACTGTTTAAATTTTCATATTTTTTAGTAGAGTTCATAGCTTTTGAACTGTTTGTTTGTGATTTATGCTTAATTAGATTTCCTATCATTTTGGCAGAACCTTTTTTTCCGAATCCTTTTTTTTTTATGGAGTACATGTATTCTGAGCCACAAGCTTAGTGATTACGAAATAGGTAGACTCTGGTAAAACTGATGTACAGAGAACCCAACTGCATAGTTTATCTTTGCAGCGAACATTCCACGTCGTTTTTGGATCAGATCTGCCAATCTTGTAATTAAAGTGAAACTTCCTTACAAAAATTTCTAGAATTGCCTGCAAAACTTCTTTACTCTTGAAAAGTTGCCCATTTTTCACAGAATTCACCAGTGAAAACCGATCATTATTTTCAGTTTGTTCCTTGGTTTTGGACTATATCCATCATCAACACAATCACCCTCAGCCTAAAATATATTGATGTTGCTTTTCAAGTGACCATTCATAACCTTAGCTGATTTCACAAATTCATCATATGATGTCGTACTGCAATTGAATCTGCTGTTTATATGATGAACTGTAGATGCAAAAGTCACACACAAAAATAAGGATGAAAATTTCTTTGCACACCCGAGAAAATTATTCAATTGTTGATCGTTTGTGATAACAACAGGGGCAACGTCTAACTTCATCATATCACTTGGTAGATAACTGAACTCGACATTGACAATACTGTAGTGCATTCCATAATCTTCTGCAACACTTATTTGTAGTTCATCAAAAGTAGTGTTACATTCCAAAGAAACCATTCTGCCTCGTTTTTGTTCATCTAAAATAAACTTCTACTTGTTATTGACACAAATTCTCCATACACCACATGAAATATAGGTATGCATGTTTCTAGGAAGAGAAAAAAATGAAGACACGAGGAAAAGAGAAACAATGAAGATGGAGAAAAAAACTGTCACGAAGAAAACAATATTTTTTAGAGTTTTTCTGGATTTTTAGATTTCTTAAAAAATAATTTTGAAAGAAAATATTTTTAGAATATTGTTTAAATTTTGTAAAATATTCAGTTTTTAGATCAGATATGTTTTAGATTTTGTTATCTCAATTATGCAGAATACGAATTCTAAACAACACGATAGATAAAGACAAATATGTAGAGTATATATCTTAGAGAGTGTTAGTACATAGAAGAACGGTTATAAACAAAATCATATAGTTTGTTTGAACATAAGAATATATAATATAGAACAAAATATTCTAATAAAGTTGGTACAACGACAAAAAGTTAGAATATATATTCTATCCTGAATAAAACATTAAATAAAAGTTAGAATAGATCGATACGTAGTATAGAAAAGTTAGAACATAGACACAAGTGTAGAATATGTATTCTAAACAAGTCAGAATATAGACAAAAGTTTAAATTATATATTCTATCAATCGATAGAACATAGAAAAAAAATATAATATAACCAACACATTCTCTGGCACCCTTGAATCTACAGAAAAATTAGAACTTACATTTTAGACAAAGTAGAACTATGAGTAATATACAAAAGTATTTTTATTAAATTGTTTGTTTCCAAAAATAAGATGAAAACATAATTTTAACTATTTACTTTCCTTTTTATATTTTCTGGATTTTTATATTTTTAAATATTTTTTTTATACTTTCAGAAAAATAAAATAAAGGCAACATAGTCCAATATTGTCAAAAAAATATAATAAGAGAATTTGGTTTTAAAAGTAGACTATTTAGCCAAATTTCTTTTAATTTTTGAGTTGGACTTCGAATTCTTGGGTCCGAATATTCTGAATAATATATGCTAAAAATAAGAAAGACTAAACACTAACTAATATTATGGTTTTTATAATTATATAACAGAAAAATTGAGACACCTATATTACATCATATGTTATCATATTTTGTAAGATTGAATTAGAATTTAGATGTAAGAAAACAAGAGACGGTCAGCAAAATAATCTCATCAATCATATATAAAATAGAAGTAAAACCAAACTATCTAACTTATCAGATATTATCCGCATCAATCTCATTCTTAGTTAATCATGTGTTGTAATTGGCATTTAAATTTGTTTGATATGATGAAATGTATGTGACAAGTTGACAGATAGATACTGTTCATAAACCCGCTTAAGAGGGCAAATACATCCGAGATTGTTTCAAACTAAACAATATTATTATAAACGGACACATAAAAAATAATATCTTGGAGAAACTTAGCCCATTTCCAATCCCAAAAAAGAAGTAAAAAAATCCAAAATTGCTGGGTGGACTCTCTCCACATGTGACAAAACCTAGCTGGATTAATAATGGTCAACCCAAATCCATAACTAGAACTGTAAAAAGAAACTAAACGGTCAAATTATTAGTTTAAGATTATAATTATTCTGGGACATAAAAAACAAGTGAACAATATGAAGATAAATATCTAAAAATTTGAGATAAACGACGTAAAGTGAAAAATAAGTAAAATGTGAGAGGAAATGAGTAATATAATAACAAAAGATGCATTAATAACTGCAAAAATTATCAATTTCAAAAAAATTACCTAAATTTATAATAAAAAAATCTTTCCAACAAAAACATATTATAGATAAATATGAGTAACTATACGAATTAACTTTAAAAACTATAATTCACAAGATAACCATTGCAATTATTGTTTATGATATTTATAAATTATATAATATATTACCCCTGAAATAAAAATAATTTGTTTTCTCTTTTTTTTTTTTTCTGGATTGAACGTTAAATTATTCAAACCAAAAATCTCTTGAATACATCAAGTACTTCATAGTACAGAGCTATTTTCTACTAATTCAAAGAATGGAAAAGACTGTGAAAAAAAAAAAAAAAAAAAAAAGAAAAGCTAATGGGACGTTCTTGATCCAAACCAAATCTGGATTCCAACTGCGTATCCATCATCACCTGCTCGCTGAATGGATAAAAGCCTATTCCTTAGATTCTTGTCGATAATTTTGCTCAGTCTAGCTGCTGTAGAAGGCTTTTCCCTGTGTTTGCGAGAGTTACGCTCTCTCCAAATCGTATGAACTGTTGCCTAAAATACATACCGCACGATGAAGAGGTGTGTGGCCGTTAACGTGTTGTGGTCTGAGATGAGGTTAATGAAGTCGTTCCAGTTTGTTGTGTACCAATTCTATAGAATTTGTTAAGTAGTGATCTTTATATCTGCAGCAGGTCGTAGACTCTGGGAGACTCAGAGGGTTTAATCTGTTCTGATTAGCGTCGGTTTGTGATGCAATTAGAATTGGGTTAAGTCCTGTTGGTTAGTTCTGGTTTTCTGTAAATCCTTGATATATAAAAGGATAACGAGAATCAACATTCTTTAGCAATCATCATCTTCTACGTGGAGCTAATCGTGTTTATGCGATTGCTCTGTTCTTGTACTTGTTGCTGGAGCAAATCCCAGCTATTGTGACGTAGCTCCTCATATCGAAGGTGAACTCAGGGTTACCAAAAACCTTCATGTCGTTCTCTATCTTTGATCTCTATTTCTTGCATTCATAGATTGGGATTTTGGAGCTTGCGTGTTCTTTACAGGTGGTATCAGAGCCACGGTTGTTTGTGGCGGTCGTTGCTCCAGATGACGACGAAGATGTCTCAAGCTGAGGTGGACAGGTTTCACGGTACCGGCGATTTCTCGCTATGGACAATCCGTATGATGGCACACTTTGGAGTCTCCGGTTTGAAGGGTGTAATCCTCTCGGATAACTTCGAGGTTGATGCTACGGCCAGTGCATCAGCTAGCACACCTGCCAGTGCCGCGACTAAAGAAGAAAGCACTGAGACTAAAGATTCAGATGGTTTACCGATTTCGAAGTAGAAGGTAATTCTTGATCCGATTATGTTGGAGAAAGATGATCGAGATAGGGATATGATTATATTGAACATCAGTGATCATGTTTTGAGGAAGATTAAACATTGTACCTGATAAGAGGATTTTTCTCCCTTACAATTTCTTGTAGTAAGGTATCAATCCAACTTGGGAACAAACCAACTCATTAGAAATGCAGACATTTCCCTAATCTAAATGCAATCAGATTATAATATCAGTTCAACCAATACTTTCAAGTAAACAAAAGAGAAAAGATTCAATTAGGCAATGGTTCTCAAGATTAAAAACAGAGTAAATAAGATAAGCAATTTAAATCAATAATAGAAAGCTAAAGCCTTGGGTCAAGGTCAATGATACAGATGATCAAGTGATGACTAGAGATGCTAATTCAACCAACAAAGAAATGATCCTTAAGCTTAAGAACACTAACACAAGTTAATCCATTCTCATGATATTAACCCTATACTAACCAAGCAACATGCATCAACTCTCATTGGCAATCACAAGGCAAGCAAGCATTAAAAGCAATCCTTAATAGCCACTTAACACTCTAACAATAACTCTCATTGGCTATAAATGCAAAGCTCTTAAAGGAATGGTTCAGACACGGATCCTCTTCCTTTTTGCAAGAACAAGTCTAACATCTAGATCAAGAGAAATCACCCTAATCTAGCATTAAGATCAACTATTAAGAAAGGATCTAAACAGATTAAGCCCTAAACATCTCTAATCACCTTTTAATCACCTCAATCTACCTAACCCAAAAGCTTAAAAGATAACTACTCACTAATCATGATGATAATACACATAATCAAGCTTGATGAGTGCATAATCAACATATTAGAAAAGAAATGCAAGAAGGAAATCAAAAAGAAACAAGATCAAAGACAAACTTGTCTTGATTGAGATTAAAACTACAAGAGAAAATGGTTTTTGACAATAGATAATAAGATGATCCCCTAATTAGGTTTCTTAACTATATATAGTAAGAACCTAAAAACTAGGTTAGCCCAACAAAACTGGGCCTAACCACAAGCAAAATGGGCCTAAAACCCGAAGTCAAACTTGGTCAACAAAAAGGAAGAGGATCCGTGGCGGGCAAGTAAACAGCCACGCAAACCGCCATACGCGTGGTGGACGGTCAAACCGCCAGATGCTACCCGCCAGGTGCTTCGCAGAATTTCGTCTCAAGAGCTCAGATCCGTGGCGACCGGATCATGACCGCCAGGACAGGTCGCCAGATGTCGTGGTGGGTGGGTAACTCGCCACATTTCACTCGCCACATCTTCGCAACTTTCGGCTCTTCTCGTGGCGGGCTGGTGTCTTGCCACTACTGACCGCCACACCCTGGCGAGGGAAAGTAGGCCGCCAGGAAAACCGCCATGCTCCCATTATTCATTTCTTCAAGCCCTTTTGCCTTCATTTTGCCCCCAAACGGCTCCAAACCACCAAGACACTACTCCAACACCTGAAAGAGAGAAAACAAGACAAATGCAACCTAAAATGCGTATATGCAATGCAAAATGACCTAAAACTAAGAAGAAATCAAGATCAAGATGATGCAAAATGCATAAATATCAGTACCACTGCTGCGTCAATGTGGTCACTGCTCGAGAGGTTGTATATGTCGAAATCACTTCTAAATCGGATCTTCGTTCAGTCTCAGTTCTACACATTCAGGTGTGATGGGTCAAAGTCCACTGATGTGAATGTTGATAATTTCTTGAAGATTGTAACAGAGATAGGAAGCTTGAATGTCAGTGTGACATATGAGATACAGGCGATAGTGTTCTTGAACTCCCTTCCCGGCAGCTACGATCAGCTCAAACACACTCTTAAGTACGGTAAAGACTCCTTATCTCTTGAAGAAGTCATATCAGCGGCAAGGTCTAAAGAACGGGAGATTGCAGAAAGCACCAAGTTAGACCGAAGTCATTTCACTGTCTTGTATACTCAGGAAAGGGGAAGATCAAATCGACGAGACACGCATGAGTCTCGTGGTGGAAAGAGTTGTAGCAAGTCAAAGACTCGAAAAGTGACTTGCTGGTACTGCAAGAAAGAAGGGCATGTCAAGAAAGATTGTTATGCAAGGAAATGAAAGTTTGAGAGTGATGAAGACGGAGAGGCTGCAGTTGCCATCGTGCAGGCGGAAGATATGTGTGCTCTAAAGATGTCTGAGTCCAGTGCTGAGGATAACTGGGTCATTGATTCAGGCTGCACACATCACATGACATGTCGAAGGGACTGGTTTGTTGATTTCAAAGAGATAAGTAGCAAGATTCTTCTCGGTGACTACAGAACAGTTGGCACTCAAGGAATTGGGTCAATAAGGATAAACACTCGTGGAGGAACTGTGAAAATCATGCAGAATGTGAAATATGTTCCCAATCTCCGAAGGAACTTAATTTCAGTTCCGACTTTAGACAAGCTTGGTTTCACTCACTCTGGAGGAAATGGAAAGGTTAGATTTCATAAGAACAACAAGTTAGCCCTACAAGGAACCATGAAGAATGGCCTATATGTTTTGGACGGCGAGACTGAAACAGTGGAGGTGTGTCAAGCTGAGAGTGCTAAAATGTCTATATGGCATAGCAAATTAGGCCATGAAAGTTTCAAAAACCTTCAGATCTTAGTCAGAGATGGTGTCCTGAAGAAGGAAGAAATTGGAATCGATGGGTCTATGAGTTCTGCGTTTTAGGGAAAGCTAAGCGTGTGAGTTTTGAAGCGGGTAAACACAACACAAGTAATGTGTTGAACCCAAATAAAGTAGCAGACTAATATGTGAATTGCCTTTTCAACAATCAATCCATTAAAAAAGCACCCACACACACAAAACACTCAGTTTAATTATTTCTTACCAAATATTCAATTCTGGTTACGAGTATAATACAAGAAAATATTAAATATCTTATGGTGGAAAAAAAAAGAAACAAAGTAGTATAGCATATCAAAAGTGTAGTTTACCTTTTAGCTATTGCAAATACGATACCAGTAATTTACAATTAATTATAATTCTATTGATCCTCAATGTAATATAAAATCTATTGTAAATTTTCTATGAAAAAAAAAACTAAAAAGTAAGATATCACAATATTTATAGTATGTTTTCAAGACAAAAACGCAGAAAAGCTTTTAATATTAATTTTGAAATACAGTGGGGTTATTGGTTTATGTATTTTAATAAATATGAAAATCCGAATGAAATCCAGTGTTATTAGTTTTATGATTTAATAATCTATGTTAAAATCATGTGTTATTGGTTTTATGATTTAGAAATCCTAATTAAAATAATGTGTTATTCAATCATACGGATTTATTTATGGATTTGATTTTATAATGAATTTGAGTGGATTTGTTTGTTAAAAATACGACTAAAATACGAAAGAAAACCTTCGAATTTTTACATATTTATTATTAGATTTGGAAATCAGAATCTCATACAGATTTCTAAATCAATAAATGAATAACACCCCAATCAAATTATAGAATTAAAAAAGGTAAAATAACTAAACTTGTACTCGGAGACATACCAGGAGTAGATGCACCCGGTGCTCAAGCGTGCAGCATCGCTACACCAGCAAGAAAACAATTAACTTTGGAACAATGAAAATACGACATAAAAAAAACATTAGGAACAAGACAAGAATATTGAAATTACTCACCACAATGAGGAGCAGCAATGGGGAGCTTGCAAGTCGTAGGTATGGCAAGAGCTCTAGTGTTATTCAATGCAATGCCCATGTCTTTACTACTCGCTAAGCCGACGCAAACACACTTCGGGTTATATTGTAGAACAGATAGGATTCCTCCACAACACGCTTTCGTGGGCTTAGTATCATTTGATCCCGGGGTAAGGTACGAGAGACAATCCATCATGTCATATATAATGGTCGAGCACTCAGAATTTGATGGTCCTGGCGCTGAAACTGCTATCAGTGAGGGAGATTTCGGCGGCTGTGATTTGTTGCGAGCGTGGATGGGTGCAAATGATGATGATAGAAGTAGTATTAAGATGGAAAGAAGAAGAGATTGGGCCAATATTGCTATATATATAATTTTTTTTTTTTTTTTTTTGAAAGTTCTTACTCTTTAGGTGATTATTGTATTCGTATTGTTTGATTGTTTTGAGGTAAGAAAAGACGAGGTTTATATATATAGGTGAAGTTCGGAAAGGAAAAAGATAAGAATTTGTGTATTTGTTAGGTTTTATCTGTCTTTTAGGGTGGACTTTCTCCACAATTAACAAAACCTAGGTGGATTGATAGTCAACCCAAATGTAATAACCAGAACGATGTGTTGTAATACAAACTACAACTAGCAAAATTTGTTAATAGAAATAATTCTGAACTGTAATCGTCTCCAAATATAATAAAAAAATTGAATGATTTCAAAATACATACTTCAAAATTTGAAATGAATAAGGAAAAATATTAAAATAAATGAAATACTAAAAAAATGTGTTTTTTTTTGCCAACAAATATACAAATACATAACTTCAGAAAGTGGTAGATATCCAGTTTGGTGGTACTTAATCAACATAGAATATTTTTGAGTATAGAGCTCTAGCACTTCGCGTCAATTTATCCGCTTTTGAATTATGTGCACATAGAATAAGCTTGATGGAAAATGATGTAAAAACCCCTTCCATATGAGACATTCCTTTGTGTACGTTGAAAAAGTGGGCAACTCCGCAGGATTGGACACTATTTGCACCAAATCCGAACAATCTGTATCAAATGTTACTTCATTCATCTATGGATCTTTCATACATTCCATTGTCCAGAGCAACGCTTCAGATTCTGTATATAAATGTGACATGCTCCACCTAATATTACGAGTTCCCATAATCATATACACAATTTCCTTCTTACTACAAACCCAACTTTGACCAAAAAAAAAGATCTGTAACTTTTTATACGCCATCCAGATGACAAAACAAATGTGTTATATAATAAAATATGCATTAATAACTCCAAACAATTATCAAAATATTAAAATATTACGAGCAAATAATATTTCCAACAAAATTAGTTATATTTCCTTTTTATTAAGGAAAAGAAACGAATATTTCCATAGTACCAATTTGTGAAAGATAATAGATAAATATTAAAAATAATAGGGAAGTTGACTTAAATACCATGAAATTTAGGTGAAAATACTAGAATCATATAAAACTTTTGAAAATTATTGGATTACTTTTAATACATCGACATGTAAGCAAAAAACTTACNTAAGCAAAAAACTTACGCCACGTAGGAAAGCGCTGACGTGTATTAATTAACTCAGCCGGCTTAAACTGTGGCTGAGTTATGGTTACGTTGTGGCTGACTTAAAAAACGCTGCTGACTTATGAGATAACGGAACATAATTCAGCCGTTTATTACGGCTGAGTTATAAAAATCTCTTTGACTTATGAGAATTCGGTTGACTTACGATCATAAATCAGTCATCAGTACCGGCTGAGATATGAGATAACGGCTGAGTTATGAGATAACGGC
>OVBI01001165.1:0-40477 GCA_900406495.1 Sisymbrium altissimum | reverse complement strand
TAAAATATTTTTCTTCTTAGAATTTTGCGGGGCGGGTTTGGCGGGTTAAAACTATTTTGGATCCGCCGTGGGGCGGGTTTGACCCTCAACCCAGCTCTAGGTTCAGAAATCCAACGGTATACATCGAAGACGTTGAAAAACCCCGGTAGGCCCTTTTTCGGGTGCATAACACAACAAGATGTAAGTTTAGATCTAGCTTCCTTAGTATTTTGTATTCAATTTTGTTTTTTTACTTAAACATAGTACATGTTGTTAACCCAGGAGCACCTATTCAAATGGGTGGAAGAGGCGTTGTTTGAGGAGGTGGATGAGGCATTACCGAGAATAAGCAATATGGAAGCGGACGATGAGGCGTTAAGGGCCGCCGTAGACGGTTTTGGGTCAAAACTGGAAGATATCAATGCTAAACACAGGAGATCAACCCTTGCATTCGCGGTCGGGGCTGCTATCCTAGCTTTCTCTATTGTGATGCTACTATATTTTGTTTTTTCTGAAAAGAGAATGGAGAAGAAGGTTTTCGGCCTTTAGTGTTTCAGTGTATTCATGTTGTCTGGTGGAAAGCATAATCATTGTCCCTTGTTTGAACAGGCTTTGTAAGAAACCATTTTTGTGGTCGTCCATAGAGTTTGGTTGTATGTTTATATTTTGTATGCACTTCTAAATTTAAGACTGTTTATGTTTAGCTTTACTTTTGGGTATGCACTTCCAAATGTATGCACTTAAAATTAGTTTTGAGACGTAAGATTTGGCTTTTTTTGTCAATGTTTATGAAGGCCTCATTTGTGGTCATTCGTAGAACACTTGAGCGTAGTGAAAATGTGGTTTGTGTATGGGTGTTATAAAGGTGTCTTTGTTAACAAATCGTGGAGTATGATGGCTGACCATTGAGAGTAGAGAGAGTCTCCATATCGGGAACATACGCACCGTTTATGGTCGACCACCTAAGTTAGTAGTAAGCGACCACTGTTTGTTTGTTACATGAACACCAATCGTGTTCCTTAAAAAAACATTGTGCTATAATTTTTGCAACACAAAAAAAAATTGGAATTTGGTCGGCTGTGTATCCAACGACGAAGGTTTTCGACGTTAAGTTATCCAAGATTTTGTCAAACCTTAGGTTGTGGTCATGCAGAGAATAGGTGGGGCGAACAGAGCAGATGGACATGTGAAGCGTGGATGAACATAGGAGAAGGAGTTCGCCGTTTTGTTTTTGCTATGGTTTTCAAAACTTTATTTGTGTTCATCCATATAACATGTTGGTCACCTGAGATGTGTTTCTGTGGATGCGTATTATTATTCTGATTTTGGCCTTAACCATAGCGTAAAAGGTTGACCATAGAGACTGCAGACAGTATTAGCCATACTCTTAACAGTTTCTTTTGGATGAACATATAAGAGAAGTAGAGAGGCATGATTTCCGAGAGTAATTCCTGGTAATTCCTTATATGAACAACAATAGTGTTCCCAAAAAAAATGTTGTGTTATAATGTTTGCAACAAAATAAAAAAAAAACGAACTGGATTTTGGTCGGTGGTGTATCCAAAAAACCGTGGCAGCGCCAGGCGGTTTAGGTGGATAAAGGACAGACCACGATCAGATGAGATTTTTGCAAGTTGTTCTGTTGTGGCCTTCACCGCCACAACGGCCACATTTATTTGGGACTTGTTTCTGTTTCTTTGGGAGCTGTGTATATGAATAGAGTGTTGTGAGTGAAGGAAAAATGTATATATTGTAGGGAAAAAGTATTCATGAGATAACGAATCCGGATCTCGTCCGTAGAAGTAATTCTTTTATCTCGTAGGCGGCCAGGGGGCGTTTGGTGCATGGTGGCATGAGGACAAGTTTGCGGATGTCGGATGGGATGTCAACATCTTCTGGACAGCCATTCGGGTTGATTTCTCCAGAGTATATTTCAATCCATGTATATTTCCTGTAACAGGGAGCACAGAGGCTCGCGTATGATATCCTTAGGTGGTCAGCTGCAAGGAGGGCATGTCCACAAGGTATCTTGTATTCATTGAAAACTCTGCAGGTACAGACTTTCTTGACGAGGATGACATGGTGTTTGTGGCCAAACTAGCCGACAACTTCGCAGCTCCAGATTGAGATTGGGTTTATTTTGCTCCCTTTTGTGATATCAATGCTGATGTTCATGACTTTCTCGACTTCGGGGGGCACAGAACCTCTGCAAGATAGAGATTTTTTTTTCGAGCACAGAACCACCTACTAAGCATCCTCTAGATATACATGAAAAGCTCGATGATTGGGGATGACCGGGCCTTGACCAATGCACGGTTGAGTTGTTCAGCAATGTTGGAGGTCATCATATTGTAGCGGTTGCCCTTGAAGTAAGCTCGCGTACAATGAGCCATGCCGATTTTTCAAGGTATTTTGCGCATTCAGGGTTTACTGTGTGGATCTGTGCAAAGATCTTTTTGAAACTGCCAACTCTGAAAGCGAACCCCGCTTGACCGACGAGTTTAGCAAGTCATTTACTTCTGAATCTGGCGTTTACATTCCGCTGGATGTGGACGATGCAAGCTGCGTGGTTGGCCATAGGGAATGCAGCTTTTTTGGCTGTACGAATAGATGAGTGTCTGTCTGGGATGATAGTTAGAATAGGGTTGTCCGCAATAATAGTACCGAGTTTCTGGAAAAACCACGCCCATGATTCATTTTCTCGCTGTCCACGACTGCAAAGGCTAGTGGGAAAACCTGAAAGTTTGCATCTTGACCATTGGCGGTTAGAAGAACACCTTTGAATTTCCCTGAAAGGTGTGTGCCGTCAACGATTAAAACAGGCCGGATTTTGCGGAAGCCTCGGATTGATGGACCAAAAGACAAGAAGGCGTACATGAATCTTTCAATCCCGTCATCTTCGGTTTGTGTTTTGAGGAAGGTTATAGTTTCTGGGTTGGCAAGTTTCAGCATGTGAAGGTACTGTGGTAACTTGATGTAGGAATCATCGTCTGGTCCCCTTAGGTCGTTAATGGCCTTGTCTTTTGCCCGGTAACATTTCATATATGAAGCTGAGATCCGGAGATCCTCTAAGAGAAGCTGTTGGATGTTGGTGGGTTTTGGGCCGTTGAGGGGGTTGCCAAACTTAGACTTGTAGACAGCAGCTATGATCCGTGATGTAGCTTTTTTTTTTTGTAATCTGATCTTGTGTCGATTGAACAGTTGTGTTGTAGATGAGCCTTCTGGATCTCGTAATAACCGCAATGCTTCTGCTCGTAAGCTCTAACCCTCCAGTCGCATTGCTTGTCAGTGCATTGGACAACAAAGTAGTGCCTCCTTGCGGTGACCTGTTTGAAGTGGAATCTGTTTTTGATGGCGTATATAGCGAGGGGAATGCGGCAATCTTCTTTGCTGGCGAAGACTTTGCCAATGGATATACTGTCCTCGTGGTCATCAATTTTTAGATCTGGGATTTTGTCAACTGCGAAGGCGGTGTCATCGAACAATGGGGGGACGTCGAATTCTTCATCATCAACATAATTTAGAGTGCGTTTTGGCTGCATACGGAAAGGTGAATTGAGGTTGTCGGGGGAAAAACCTGGTTTAGACCCCCAAGGGGTGGTTGGCATGAACGGTGGTGTGGAGGATGAAGTTTCAGCTGAGGAAGTGAAAGTTGGTGGTGCACGTCCATCATTGAAAATGTCAAATGGGTTGTCTTTAGTTTGTTGTGGTTGACCAGAGGCGTTCGGAGAGTGGGTCTGTCCATGTGTTGGTGTGTTGTGGACTGTGGATGATGGTGGACTAGTTTCTGGTTGACCGTAGGACTGATGTTTGTCCGGCAACCAGTCCGGGTGGAACTTGAATCCATTGTCGGTCTTGATGAGGTGGCGGAAGGCTTCTTCAGTGGAGCAATAAGTCTTAACTGGGGTATGTATGGTTGTGTATGGACGGTTCATGCCAGACAACACTTCTGGAGCGTTCGACCCCCCAAAATTGTCTTGGAGAAATGGCTCCCAGAAGTCGTGGTCATAACCACGGGTGGGCTCGCCGTCGCAATTTTCATCAGCAGAGATGGGGTCATCTTCAATATCGGACATCCAGGTGTGTGTCCCGTGGTCGGTCTCGCTGCGAAACAGTTCGTGTTGAAGGTCAGCTGAGTCAGCCAGAGCTTCGTCTTCTAAGGAAATAGGGTGTATACTGGACACACCGCTTGAAACGTATAGAGAAGCGGGTGCGAACTCTGTAGATGATTCAGCTTGTGATTTGAATTTTTGGACAGGTGTGGTGAAGGGGTCGGGAAGGTTGTTATCTTCCGCGGGCTTGTGCTCTGTCATAACAAATTGCACGAAGAGGTTCATGGCTCCGTTTATGTGATGATGGCGAAAGAAGTAGTCAATGGCAGAGTCGTTTGAAATGACGACCGGTGGTGTTCTAATCCCAATGGCAAGCTCTTTTGAATTAGGCGGCCAATAGGAAAGTTTGACGAAGTGATTAGAAACTGAGAACTCGGTTGCAACGAGATGCTGAAGTTCATTCAATGAAGTGTTGGGGTGTAGGGGGACAATCCTAGACATTTTGTCTTTGTCGATGAAAAAATCTCAGTTGCCGTCGGCTGAAATCAGCCATTCTCCGGCAAGAATCAGAACATGTTCGGCCATGGTGAGAATGTTCCCGAGAAAACAGGTAGGCGGGGGTGAATGAACACTGTAACGATATCTATGGCGTGGACTTTTGATACAACATTTGTGTGTGAGGCTCGAGGTGTGTATACGATAAGTTGTGAGCCGTTGGATGTTCTTAGGTTTCAAAATAGATTGAATCCAATGGTGAGGTGTGTGATTGACGTGAGGGAAAAAGAGAAAATATCAAAACGCAATTAAATCATGTTTTGTGTGCGTTGGGGGGGAGGGGGGTTGATTACTAATAGGTTTATTTGCCACCAAAAAGGTGAACTTAGTTCGATGGTAAACATAGATGTCAAAAGCAAATGGGCCAAAACAGATGTGTTTTGATGATAAGTTACCCATAATTTGAAAGTTACTATTTCTGTAATATATAAGTAAGAAATTTACTTTAAGTGTAATATTCTCTTTTAAAAACCAAAAATATGATATTGCACGTTCAAAATGACGCAGGAGTTAAAAAGACAATTTTTAATGCTTTTGTTTATATGTCTTCTCATTGTTATCTTCCTCCGCTTGTTTTCAGCTCGTTCACGTTTGTAACTTGGTCAAAAAACAATAAGAGAACTTACGTCTTTTCAAAGTTAATTTTGAATGGTGATCATGTCCAATATGATGCTGAAATCAAAGAAAGTTTTTGACCTTAGCTCTTTCGCCAATGATATTGAGACATAAAGAATCATCCATATAGAGAAAAGAAAAGGTTTCGATAAGAAGTGTTCATCTGAAATGAGAAGAGTTCAAAGGAAGAGAGAAAACAATCTAGAAATAAAATAAGTACAAGTTCATTGTTGCATCAAGATCTCATATGCATACCTCAGGGAAGTTTTCAATAACAGAAAAAAAGGAGAGACACATATAAAAAGGTATATTGAATAACAGAACCCACATCAATTGATTGACAATCAATATTCAATAGCATTGTTGGTTAAATACCAGGATATGTTAAACGTATCATATAATCAGATATCTCTAGATCTAGAAGCCAGCCTTATAACTGGTCCACAGACTACAAGATGAAGGATATTAAAGATCGCATTTCTTCTTTGTGGGGTTGAAGTAACATGAATGCCAACCAAATATAAATTGGTAAAATCACAGAGAATAGTGCGATGAATAAAATTGCAAAAAATGAAACATACGTTGAAGTTATTAAAACCATTTTTATATAAAATAATGGTCATTTGTCCCATAAAAATGGCTTTCTCTACTCTCTGAAACATTATATATCAAGAGATTCAAAAACAGAAGACGTCCATCTCTTGTAATAAGAGAATCAGACGAATTCTCGCGCCGGTTTAACTCACCATCATTTTTCAGGTTCTACTTTTTAAGCTTCTTGATAAAAGGCTTAATCCCTGAGTAATCCTCTTCGTTGGCGTCAATGTCTTTGCAATTCAGTCCTTGTCTTTGCCTCTCCTCTCTCTCATGCAGCTTCTCTTTCTCCACTTTTGCTAAATGATATTGCAATACTCCATCGGTTTCTACATGTGACATTGTGCTGGCGGAGAAGAAGAAGTGAATAAACTCTGGGTTTTTCTGGGTAGAGATCAAAAAAATTGAAATTTCTCTAGTATTTCAGAATCGACAAATTTTTAATTTTGAAATCTCTCCAAATAACAGTAGTAGAAGTGTTATACTATGAAATAGATATGAAATCTTCTAAAATTTAACAAAATTTTCTTTTAAAATATTATTTAGTTTTGAATAATAGTGGATTTGATATAGTTTTTACAAATTGTTAATTGAATAACAGGAGATTACAAGTGATTTTTAATGATTTTACATAGATTCTATATTCAATAACACATTATTTGAAAAGAGTTTTTAAAATCATCAGTTGAATAATAGGGGGTTTTAATAAAATTCCAAAATCATTTCAAATTCTCATTCAATTCAATGTATAAACCGGCTTTAATCAAAATTTCGATCCGGCTAAGAACTTAAACCGGATCTTCTTAAGCCGCCCTCAAATGCGTTACTTTAGGTTTAAGAGTTTCCTCTCTGATATCGTCGTCACTCTCTGATTCTCCGAGTAAACCCTAATTAGCTTCTCGTTGTCTCACCATGGAAGACGGCGAAAACTCCCCGAAGCTACCGATTCCAGGAAAGCGAAACATACTAATCACCAGCGCCTTGCCTTACGTCAACAACGTCCCTCATCTCGGCAACATCATTGGATGTAAATTCAAATCCCTATCCTTCTCTTCATCCGCATTGCGTTTATCTCGTCACTGCGGAATTTGTTTAGTTTAGATGTAGGAATCAATTTTAAGCTTTGAAGCTATAAGAATCTGATTTTGCATTAGTGATAAGAACAGCTTGTGGCGATATTATGAAATGTATTGTGATGTGTGTGTGTTTGCTTGATAGGTGTGCTGAGTGCTGATGTGTATGCAAGATACTGTCGTCTTCGTGGCTATAATGCGATATATATCTGTGGGACTGATGAATATGGTACTGCTACTGAGACTAAAGCTTTGGAGGAGAATTGTACCCCCAAGGAAATCTGTGACAAGTAAATGTTTCTTTGATTTTTATTCTTTTTGTTGTTGTTGTTTTAGTTATGTTGCGTAAGTCTACGTTTGCATATGTCACATCATAAGCTGACTATGAGTGTATTAGATGGTATATAAATGTTTCTCTAAGTAGTTTTTGTTTAGTGTAAAGTTTATGAGATTTGTCTTATGATGAGAAGCTTGAGTCTTGATTGTATATCCTTGTTTAACTTAAGTAAGAGAAATGGTAAACAAGTTTTTCACAGATTTTATGGTTTTGGAGAGAAATTTTCGGAGATCTTTGTAGTGTAGCGTCCATGAGATACGGTCATTTCTGATGTTACTATGTTCGTTTTGTGTGTGTGTGTTTAGGTACCATGCCATTCATAAAGAAGTTTATGATTGGTTTGATATAAGTTTTGACAAGTTTGGGAGGACTTCAACTCCGGAACAGACAGAAGTGTGCCAAGCAATTTTCAAGAAGTTGTTTGAAAACGAATTTCTTTCAGAGAATACCATGCAACAGGTGAAGGATTTTACTCAAATGCCTGTTTGTTTTATTTGGACGCAAGAGCATCCTTATGTGCCTCTTAACTAGAATAGAACCACTCAGTTAGTGGGGTGTTAACAAGTCTTTTTGGTTCATTTTTTCTTCAGCTTTACTGCGATACATGCCAGAAGTTCTTAGCTGACCGGCTTGTTGAGGGTTCTTGTCCACATCCAGAATGTAATTATGATTCTGCTCGTGGAGATCAGTGCGAGAAATGTGGAAAGCTCCTGAATCCTACTGAACTCAAAGATCCGAGGTGCAAGGTGAGCTATGCTTGTGAAATATATTCTATTGCTACACGTTTACTCTTTTGTTGAAATTCGTGCCGTAACTTGATGAGCGAAGATTATCATGCAGAATTGTAATGCTCTGTGACAGTACATATTTTATTCCTATGAACTCACAGATTTCTGTATAATAGATATATGCACTGTTTCTGTTATTATAATGATTGTGAATGCTTATGTTTTTCTTCTCAAACAGGTCTGTCGAACCACACCCCGGATTCGCGACACAGACCACCTGTTTATTGAGCTTCCGTTGCTTAAAGATAGGTTGGAAAAGTATATTGACGATACATCTGTTACTGGATCTTGGAGTCAAAATGCTATTCAAACGACGAAAGCATGGCTTAAGGAAGGGCTTAGACAGAGATGTATTACAAGGGATCTAAAGTGGGGAGTTCCTGTTCCACATGAGAAATATAAGGAAAAAGTATGGACATCACTGTTAGCCAATCTCGTGAACATATTAAACTACATATTCTAATTCGGATTGTGTTTATAGGTTTTTTACGTCTGGTTTGATGCTCCTATTGGATACGTCTCAATAACGTCATGCTACACATCTGAATGGGAGAAGTGGTGGAAGAATCCTGAGAATGTGGAGCTTTATCAGTTTATGGGAAAAGACAATGTGCCATTTCACACTGTGAGTATATACCATTTTTCTCTGACTTGTTTCAATGGTTTTAGTTGTTTCCTCTCGCTTCATCTTTTTCTCTGAAATTAAACATCAAAAGTGAATTAAAAATGTCTGCCTTTTCGGTTAAATAGCTTGGAAAAGTATATTGACAAAAGTTGAATTAAAATAGACTTGTTGGTTATATTTTTGCTCCGAGAAAGGTTTATATTTAAAAATCTGACTGTTTTAACTGCCAATTCGTTGTTATGCAGGTGATGTTTCCATCTACGCAGCTTGGAACTGGGGAAAATTGGACACTGATGAAGACAATCAGTGTGACCGAGTATTTAAATTACGAAGCCGGTCAGTTGATGTTTCATCATGGTTTCCATTAGAGTCTTTAGGATGCGTGATATGGTTTTGGATTAATTTGATGTGCTTTCTACCATTCATAAACGAGGACATGTTTTTTGGTATGGGTTTCAGGAAAGTTCTCCAAGAGTAAAGGTGTTGGAGTGTTTGGTAATGATGTAAAAGATACAAATATCCCTGTCGAAGTATGGAGATACTACTTGCTGACCAACAGGCCTGAGGTAAATGATTGCTCCGACAAAATGGAAGCATCTTTTTCTTTTTTCATTCATCATGGGCATGCATAAGCCTGTAGATCTCACAAACACTAATTGGTTCTGGGATTGGCCCATCCAGGTGTCTGACACATTATTTACATGGGACGATTTGCAAGCAAAACTGACTGGCGAGTTGCTGAACAACCTAGGAAACTTTGTTAATCGAGTTCTGAGTTTTATAGCAAAGCCGGAGCCTGCAGGTTGGTTACTTCTTTCCGAATTTAAGTATTGGGTTTCCTTCTGGCTGGTAGCTGTAGATGATTGTTCAGATTGACATATCAAATTTAAAATATTGTATATGTTCTTTTATTGAAAGCAGCTATTAAGTGTGCTAGTCAGATATTTGAACCGTGGGATATCAATCTGTTGTCACATTTTAGCTTGTGAACAAAATTGGTTGTCTAAAAGGATATAAAAGATGCATCTGGCTTTCAAGAGTCGACCACTATTATTCTGTTGAGCTAATTTGATAAGATTCCTCTTGTTGTCAAGTTGTATTTACATGGTACTATTAACTGATCAAATATTAAAGTTTGCTTTCCAACAAAATAATAATTCAAGCACGAGGTTGCTGGATAGCATAAACTATTAAATTCTCTTAGAAACAGTAAGAACACTTGCTGGAATTCTGGCTACCTGCTTAGTGATATTCTTGAAAACAGGGCCAAGTCCTTTCCATATCTGTCTGTGATGTTTTCTCTGCTCTTACTATGGCATGTACTAATTGACGTGAAGGTTATGGGTCTGTCATTCCTGATGCTCCTGGTGCTGAATCTCATCCTCAAACGGTATCTCTGGCTGAAAAGGTTGGAAAATATGTGGAGGAGTACGTTGAAGCCATGGAAAAGGTGATGAACATTATATAGACTTTGGTCTGGTATAGCTATCTTGGTTGGTGTCTGGTGGTTTATGTTCTTAATAAAGGCCTTGTTCATTTGATGCAGGTTAAGCTCAAGCAGGGGTTGAAAACTGCTATGACCATCTCGAATGAAGGGAACGCATACTTGCAGGTAATTAAATTTTCATTATCAAACTATGTATTAACTTTACTGGCTGTTGTAGTCTAACCAACTATGCTTTTTTTTTTTCTTATGTAGGGAACCCAGTTTTGGAAACTTTACAAGGAAGATAAACCTTCTTGTGCAATTGTTATAAGAACTGCTGCTGGTTTAGTACACCTTCTTGCACAATTGTTAGAACCCTTCATGCCATCCTTTTCTCGGGAGGTAGGTTATATTAATGGTCTTTAAAACAGAAAATCCGATTCAGTTTTTGTAGAATGGTAATTGTGATTAGTAAAAAGAGAGTGCAAACACTAGTAGACTTTACCTCTACATTCTTCAAAATAGGTTGTATTGATTGTCTTCTCTCGCATTTTGTTGTAGGTATTTAAACAGCTAAATTTGCCTCCACATTTTTCACTCTCCGACGAGTGTGGAGAGGTATTAAAAGCAAGTAGACTCTGGGAGATTCTACCTCCCGGTCACAGGATAGGCACCCCTCAACCAATGTTCAAGGAATTGGTACACACCTCTCTTTGATTTTATCCAAAGAAAGGCGGGCTTGTTGTATGTTATAATGTCATGTAGCATTTGAATTATATCTTGTGAAATACTATGATTACAGAAAGATGAAGAAGTGCAGCAATACAGAGAAAAGTTTGCTGGAAGTCAGGCTGATAGACGTGCTAGGGATGTAGAAGCAGCAAATATGGCGGAACAACTTAAGAAAACAAAACTTTCAGGTTCTATACTCGTAGGCATCCTCTATAGACTGGAGATCCCGAACCCATCGTAGTAATTTGTGGCTCAGTAGCTTGATGATTATGTACTGAACTGCTGTATGTTTGTTCTCCCAGATGCTAAAAAGCAAAAGGCGTCAAAAGGAGCAGGAACATCCAAATCTCAACCGGCTGCTGAACGTGAAATTACTATGGCAAGACTTGATATTCGAGTCGGTAAAATTCTGAATGTTGAGAAACATCCTAACGCAGATTCATTGTATGTGGAACAAATTGATGTTGGCGGAGGTGAAATACGCACCGTTGTTAGTGGATTGGTCAATTACATACCTCTTGAGGAAATGCAGGTTTGTTTAATCTCTCACCCAATTAACTTACTCCATTTATTTTTCTCCCAATATTATCAGTATGCATCCCTTCAACAAATCGAACTTATCTTTCCAATCTTACTGTTGTTTCTGGACAGAACCGCATGGTTTGTGTTCTTTGCAACTTGAAGCCGTCGAAAATGAGGAATGTTATGTCATATGCAATGGTTCTTGCCGCTTCCAGTAGTGACGGCAGCAAGGTAATAAACTGCAGGAGAAGACTCTTGACCTGTTCAGTCTCATTTTCGGTTATATATAAATTGTCTTTTTTTGCTGGAAATTTTCAGGTGGAGTTAGTTTCGCCACCTGAATCTGCTAAGATTGGTGAACGAGTTCGATTTCCTGGTGTTGAAGGTGAGCCAGACGATGTCTTAAACCCAAAGAAGAAAGTATGGGAGACACTTCTGGTGGATCTGAACACAAATGAGAATCTAGTTGCTTGCTACAAAGATTTGCCATTTACTACAGATGCAGGTGTTTGCAAGGTTTCATCCATCAGCAATGGCACTATCAAGTAAATCTTTTTGTTTTCTCCATTTCTCTATCTTTCTCTTTGAGGGGAAAACACATTTCTGAGATTTCATTTGAAGAATTGAGATTTCTATTAACAAACATGTTCTTGTTTACAGATTTTGGTTATTAATTTTATGGTTTGCGAAACAATTTATTAAATTTTCTTTATGTTAAATTTGGTATTGATAGGGCCCTTTTGGGTATGATCGGCTTTTAAAATTGGACCAGGACGGAAAGCAACAACACAATTTTTTTCTATATGTTGTGAAAACATGGTACTTGGTAGGCCTTATTGATAGTAACGGTAAGCTTTTTAAAGTTGGACCCGGACGGAAAATAAACCACACAACATTCCTAAAATATCTTTATAGTAGTTGAGGTTTCGATGTTTATAATCATTTCTCGTATTTATCAAAAAAAGTCACAGTCGCATTATTTATATTGGATCGAAATTCGGTTTGCGATAAGACTACATAATAATTTTTGGCTAATTATGACTACTTAAGACATCTTTTTGATTATTTCATAGTATTTTCGTTAAATTTTTGTTTTACGTTAGAATTGATAAAATTGTGTATGTTTTAAGAGTTTCAGGCTATATATGTGCGAATGTGTTAATTTTTCTTTATAAAGTTGGATTGTGTAGATATAGATACAGGTCCAAGGTTCATTTATACCACTCAATGAACGAAGCTAAAGATTTGTGTAAACTACAAATAGATATAGACAAAAATGAGCGCGACTGCATGAAACGATATATTAAGGCATACGGCGACAGAGGGAGGGCCGGAAGGACGTTGGGTAGGTGAATGTGTTTCTCAATTTTTTCTAACACGTGAGGTTTCATAGGTAGGTAATCATTTGATTATAAAATTAGATTTCGGTTTAGTTCGGTTATAGTATTTGGTTTGGTTCGCAATCAATGATTTCTATCTATATATTAAAGAGCTTTGCTGTTATGTACCCACTCAAATAGTAGCAAGTTTCAAACTAAGAATGGATGATATTATCATCGGCCTAGTGGCAGCTCTTGCCGCGGTACTCTTCTTCTTCCTCTCTCAAAAGTCGAAAACCAAACGGTACAAACTGCCTCCCGGCCCACGGGCGCTTCCAGTGATCGGAAACCTCCATCAGCTCAGCCAGATTAACCCACAACGTTTCTTCCATGGATGGGCCAAAAAGTACGGTCCAATCTTGTCATACAAGATAGGAAACAAAACAATGGTGGTGATATCTTCGGCTGAGCTAACAAAAGAGCTTCTCAAGACGCAAGATGTCAACTTTGCGAACAGGCCTCAGCACCGTGGTCACGAGTTCATAACCTACGGCCGAAGTGACATGGCAATGAACCACTACACACCGTATTACCGGGAGATGAGGAAGATGGGCATGAACCATTTGTTCTCACCCACACGTGTGGCCACCTTTAAGCATGTTCGTGAGGAGGAGGCTAGGACGATGATGGCTAAGATCGAAAAGGCCGCGGAGAGATCCGAACCGGTTGATATAAGTGAGCTTATGTTGACATTTACGAACTCGGTTGTGTGTAGGCAAGCGTTCGGGAAGAAGTACAACGAGGATGGGGAAGAGATGAAGAGATTCATCAAGATTCTTTATGGGACTCAAAGCGTTTTGGGGAAGATCTTTTTCTCTGATTTTTTCCCATTTTTTGGATTTCTCGATGATTGGACAGGCCTCACGGCTTATATGATGGAGTGTTTCGAAAGACAAGACACTTATATACAGGAGATTATCGATGAGACACTTGATCCTAACAGGGTCAAGCCTGAAACGGAGAGCATGATCGATCTATTGATGGAGATCTACAGAGATCAACCTTTCGCCTCCAAGTTCACTTTAGAGAATGTCAAAGGCGTGATTCTGGTATGTTATCTATGTTTTAAATCGTTTCTTGTGCTACAAGCGAAACATTTGCTTGTTTTATTCACTCTTTCTTTTTGTCTTGTGTTTCAAAAGAATATAGTGGTTGCGGGAACTGACACGGCGGCTGCAGCGGTTGTGTGGGGGATGACGTATCTAATGAAGTATCCTCAAGTTATGAAGAAAGCTCAAGCAGAAGTGAGGGAGTATGCAAAAGAGAAAGGTTCAACGTTCATTACTGAAGACGACGTCAAGAACCTTCCTTACTTCAGAGCCTTAGTTAAAGAAACCTTACGGATCGAACCAGTGATTCCTCTTCTTATCCCTCGTGCTTGCATTCAAGACACCAAGATTGCCGGTTACGACATCCCCGCAGGAACCACCGTCAACGTAAACGCGTGGGCCGTTTCCCGCGACGAAAAGGAGTGGGGACCAAACCCTGACGAGTTCAAGCCCGAGAGGTTTCTTGAGAAGGACGTTGACTTCAAAGGCACGGACTATGAGTTTATACCGTTCGGGTCAGGCCGGAGAATGTGCCCTGGAATGCGTCTTGGTGCGGCGATGCTTGAGGTTCCTTTCGCCAACCTTCTCCTCAACTTCGACTTCAAACTTCCTAATGGAATGAAAGCAGAAGATATCAACATGGATGTCATGACTGGTCTTGCTATGCACAAGTCCGATCATCTCAAGCTTGTTCCCGAGAAAGTGAGAAAGTGAGGAAGTGACAGTTTCTAACAGTCAAATAAATCTATCACTTCGGTTGTATAACACATGTTCCTATAGTGTACTATGCTCTAAGGTTTCGTATCTTTTTACTCAAACGACAAGTCTATTACTAAAAAGTAGCTAGTGTGGCAAACCACACCAGTACAAAAGTGTTTACAAACAAGAAAGTAAGAGATCGAGTTCTAGATAGGCGAGCCCAAACGTCGTCTTGGTAGATAATAAAAGAGAAATTAATTATATGAAATGACATTAAAAACCATAATATAATCAATAATCATAATGAAAAGTAGCTATTATATTTATAAAATATATAATATTACCCCTATTCTTTTTTTTTCTCTTTTTTTTTTCTTTTCTTCATTTCTCTTCATCTCCTCTTCACATACCTACCTCCTCATCTCTATTCATGTCTCTTTCCTTTTCATCTCTATATCTCTTCTTCAATTCTCTCCACTTCTCTTTTTGGTTTCCTTTCCCTCCCCACCTGTCTTCATCTCCCTCCTCTCCTCTCTTCTACTCTCCCCTCATCACTATTTCTATATTATTAATTTTTATTATGTATTTATATTTTATTAGAAAAATATAATATAGTATAATGTTAATTAATTTATTTTTTCTAATTATTCTATTCTATTTATTAATTGTATATAAGTTCATATTTTTCTATTTTTTCTGTTATTCTAATCTTTCTCTCTCTCATTTTCTTATTCTTTTTAACATAACACCGAATATAGTACATATATATTAAATTGTATTATTAGATTGTACTACTAAACGAATCTGACAATTATTATCTATAGCGTATGTGAAAATGTATAACAATTTAAATAGTATATTATATTAGTATAATTTGTATAGATTTATATATGTTATACTATTTCAAGTGTATATGTGTATAATTTCACATATTATTTACTAATTGATATTATTTATTTAATTTTATAAATATAAATATATTTAGAAAAATTCAAACTATGATAAATATAAAACAAAATCTATGTTTTTAGTGATAATAAGTAATTTAATCAATTAATATTGTGAAAGTGAAAGAGTAAATAAAATCAGATAAGGTAAAAGTACTTCACTACAAACACACAAAAAAAAATCTATTTTTTATCTCTTCTTAAACTCATGCACAGTTATTCCACGCATATAGAGTTATTCCACGTATATAGAGTTAAAATAGTGTGTCAAAATATTACTTTTTAACACATTTATTACATAGTCATCTATTACTATTTTTTCCCAATATAACTATCTAGTAAATTGACCAAAACTAAAAAGAAATCAAAGCAAAAAAAAAAAGAATATAAATAATTAAATTAAGTTAATTCCATAGATAGTTTTAACTACTCATATGATTCATTTATCGTACACAAACGTCTCTCTAATCTATTCTAAATGCTTGTGATATCATTGGTTGGTAAGGAAGACACTGCATTCCCAAAACAAAGTGTCAAACTCATAGTAAAATGGCAAGAGCCTGTGCAGCTTATTCCAACACCCAAGAAGAAGGTGGTGTATGTCCATGTGCATCCGTCCTTGCCTAAATCCTCTACACTTGGCTCATTTATTTCATCAGCCATCACACAATATCGGGTGGAATATGCAGTCTTTGTCACTTTGACTTAATTATTCCTCAGCTCCATGTTAGTTTTTTCACAACTCAATATTATTTTATGGGATTGAAAGCATTTTGGGGAAGAATTATTTCTTTGATATTTTCCTATTACTCGGCCACGTTCTTGATGATTTGACAAACCTCACAGCTTATATGAAATAGTGTTTTGAAATACAAGAAACTTATCTGCAAGAGTTCGTCGATGAGACGCTCGATCATAAAAAGGTCAAGCTCAAACAGAACCATGCTTAATGTATGTCGAAAAGGTTTGTCTCAAGTCCCCAATATATATATGATTTTTGGGCTCCCAAATCATCAAAATTTTATGTATTAAAGTGGCTTTTGTGAGTGGCAGCACTCTTTGATTGCATAACTTTGACCCAGTTCAAACTTATATTTATTAATTTCATTTTTTTATTTTTCAAATAGAATTTAGAAAAAAAAAATTTCTTAGATAAAAAAGAAAAAAATGGTATCCCGCAATATCAGAAAGGTTATAATTAAGTATTATAGAATATGTATTTCAGAAAAAAAAATCTTGACTAATTTTAGAAGGAAGTTGACTTCAAAGGCACGGACTACTACTTTATAATTATACCGTTCGGGTCGGGCCGGAGAATGTGTCCTGGAATGCGTCTTGGTGCGGTGATGCTCGAAGTTCCGTATTCGAACATCTTGCTCGACTTTGAGATCAACATGGACGTTATGACTGGTTTTGCTATGCACTTGTCGCAGCATCTCAAGCTTGTCCCCGAAATATGTGGAAGCGGCCGGCCGTTTCTAATAGTCAAATAAATGTCATTTGCTAAAAGTGTACATTTCTCTTCGCATTTTTCATGAAGGAAGCAATTGTCGTATATCGGGATTCTCATCAATGTCAATTGAACTATAGAAGTAATATGATGGTGTATCGCTGTTACAAAACAGACGGAAAGAAAAGAAGCGAATTGGGTTTAAAATGCAACGTTGGCTTCGTTTCATTTCCTAAAATGTGTATTGCTTCTAAAGTTCGACCATCTAGAAGCAATACACATTGATATATTTCTTGAGAACTATAAACATCACTGGATGGATACAAAAATTAGAACTAAATATGATGTTGTTGTACCTTTGCTACAAAAAGAACCTCATCTAAGTAAAAACAACGGAAAAGAAAAGAATCCACTTGGGTTTAAAACGGAACATGGACTCCGTCTCGCTTGTTAGGCATGAGAATCAATAACCGAAGATGACCTTCTTTGCATAACTTGACAGGGTTCCTATGCTTTGAGATGATGGCATTACTGTTCCCTAATAAGACATGAGCAATTATGTAACTCTCTCCTTTCTCACTTGCAAATTGCCATTCCCTCACTGTCAAGTTGAAATAATCTTTCTGCCCAGACACCGTCGCTTTCACCTCTACGTACTCTATTTTACCACCTTCGTTTTCGATCAGTAGGTCGTAAGGTAAACCGGTTTCGCTCTGCTCATTAACCCATCTAACCTTGGACCCGTATGTTGCAGCAAAGTGACTGTAAGCAATTGCTTCACCAATTTTACCCGTCTGTAGCGCTTGTGCAGCCCAAGGTGTGCCGGTATGAAGTTGATCTCTTTCGCTGAAGTCAGCTACGACGGAACTGTTCCATCCATGAGTTACGCTTGGATTGGGGTTAAAAGCAGCTTGATTACCTGAGTTTGAGCCACTCTCCATAGGCATAGGGTACAACGGCTTTGGCTGAATAGCTCGTGAACTTGTTGTGCCTGCACTATTATCATATCCAGCAACCAAATTTGTAACGGCGGTTTCTTCAAAAGTCTCTGTTACATCCTCTTCGCTGCTACTAACCTGACCAGAGGCCAACTCTTGTCTAGAACCATGTCCTTTTTTGGAACTTGAAGGTAACCAGCTCAAGCTTATTCCAGCTTTCTTCTTGGCTTTGAGAGCAGATTTTAGGGACCATATCTTTTCATCATCAGGAATCTGTTGAACTTTTTGACCGTTCAGAATGAATGATTCCATTTGCTCCCCGCTCAAACCAGATTCTGCCATTGTTTTGATCAATTGAAGGAAATTTGCCAAATGCAGATCAGGAACTCCGTTGAAAAACAAACGAGACAGTTCCATGAACATGGGATGGGAATCCAGACATGGTGTTGTGTACAGAGCTTTATCCTGAAGACAAACAAAATCAAAAGATTAACTCACAATTAATTCTTCACCACGAATATAGGAGTTTGCATCGTATCACTCTGAAGACGGTCAAAATAGTACAGCTTCAATAACGAAGCACATGCTAATTTTCCAAGTTGGGAACAAACAGTTGAGGTATTACGAAATCATTGTCCTAGTCAAGAGGTTACGACAGAAGCAAAGATCTATTTGCAAATAAACAGAGAGGAGTTTCAAATAGCCACAAAGCCAATGTCACAGACTCACAGTCGTTACAACCCCAAAATATATTGGATAAATTATTGCAAGAACCGATGATGAAAGAAGACATACCTGCAAAAGAGAGCTGCATTTGTACTCCTTTTTAGAGCTAATATCATATTGCGGTATGACATTCCTGTAGCATAACTTCTCGACCACAAAGACTTGTAGACGCTTGACTTGACTGTAAACAGTCCCTTTTGTTTGGGTGTACTTCTCATGATGTAGAGTAAAGATATATCGCTGAGCATAAGGTAGAGACCAGTTCACAAGTGACACTGTTACACTATTATCTCGCGAACCTTCATATTTTGCTTCCCGTTTTACCACCTAGAAAAAAAAATACGTAAACATCCACAGAGTGAAATGGAGGCCAGGCCACTGAAACTAGTGTTACATAATAGCTAAAGGCGACGCATATATAAGTTCTAGTTCTACACTGGTAAGCTACAAGATTATGATTTTCGCAGATGGTTTTGGAGTAAGTAAAACACAATTCAAGAAAGCCTTACTCTTGCCGGTTTCATATCAAATCCGATTTTCCTAAGAAGCCCTTAGATGTATGACTAAGGCCTTGTACATTCAATACATCTTTGTGCAAGGAGAAGATTAGTTACCTCAGAAATACTTGGAATGCCCAAGCTGTGCATCAACACAGATACTTTGGTTTGAAGCACTTCTTGCTCGTCGTCAGAATTTTCCCCAAAATAGATAAAGTGAATATTATCCTTCTTTCTAAACCTCTTCTTTAGCTTCTCATCATCACACCAACATACGAGACCGAACGAGGAGTGTAAAGAAACCCACTTATCACTTTCCGTAGGAAGCACAGTGTAGTCGAGCTCTGAAAGTCTCTCTTTAAAATGAACAACATCTTCCGAATATTTGCCAGATTTCAAGTCATCACTCCATTTCACGAAAATTTTGAAGACCTAAACATGAATTTAACACTTTAGCAAAGAAGAATATAGACAGAAGATAAAATAAGACAAGACTAATATGGTTAAATAACTTACAGCCATGGCAGCACATGAGGGTGAGACAAAATGCGCGAATTGCCCTAGAATTTTTAGGTACTCTTGGAACGGAGGTGTCTCAGGTACTCCACACCCATTCACAAAAAATTCATGGAGACCTGGATAGATATTGCACAATGTTTTCCTACGCAATGATTCCACAACACTGCTGATCTGCGAACTGATCTCTTTTATCTCGTCTAAAACGCCAGCAGAATCATTCCAGTAAACATCATCATGTGACAAGAATTTTCCAGATATCAGATCATTCTGCCGACTTCCAATTTCGTGTGGGACGAATACAAAAGGGAGAGAATGGAGCTTTTCAGTAATTTTCTGCTTTGAATCAGCCATTTCATTCCACAAAAATTTGTAAAATCTGGTGATCTGAGAGATACTGCAAAATTAAAGACAACGTTGTACACTGTTAGAAAATGCATCACAAAGAACTGGAAGTCTCGCTTCATAAAATGAGATTTTGGAGTCACAAAAAGGGGGGTCGAAAAATACACACTTGACTAAAAGAAGAATGTCGCAGTGATATAGAAGAAAAAAAGAGCTCGTTTCAAAATAGATTATATGAACAAGATATCAAGTGTCTGTTCGTAATTACACATAAAAAGGCATTAAGAAAACTGTAGAACACAGTTCCCATGTCATCAGACCTAATATATTAGTGCACGACAGAGAACAGTGGTTTAAGAATTTCCTTATTTGTAATGATGTAGAAAGGAAACAAGTTAAAAATGACACCAGATGAAGTACTTAAGAAGCTCAGAGGAACGTAGTTCAAAGCAGAAAACTAATCTAGAAGAAATAAGAGGCAGTGAGAAAAACAAAAGCACAAAGTTGAAGTTTGTTCATAACCGTAGAGTTTACCTTGATTTGAAAGAGTCACCACAGTGTATCCAAGCTTCTAGGATTTCCAGAGCATCGTCGAGGGAAACTTTGGTCTTGAAACCAATATCATTAAGTAACTTGACACTCGTAACCTGTTCCACAATAACCGAAATAGAGAGGACGAAAGAAAGAAGGTTAAACAATTAGAAGAAAGAATTCCTCCGCTCAGAGGAGGTCCATACGGTAGTAATGAAATATAGCAAGGTTTAAGATATTAAAACAACACCGACTCTCATTAAATTTCAAGACCATCCATGTATTCTTACAAGTCCATTGGAAAAGACTCCCTCAAAAGCCAATTTATTCACTGCGTTACTAACAGTTGCAAAAGCAAGCACGATATAATATTAGTAAGGAAGACGAAACTGACCTTCGGAACTGCATAGGGAGCATTCATGCCAAGTATTGACCGCACATCATCACAATCATGATAGAGGTCTTTCGCAAGATGCAGTTTCTGGTCCATACTTGACACTATCCATTGGGAAACACAAATTGCCCTCATAAACGAAGATTCTGATGATCTGATGACACCAAGCGTACCCGAATTATAGTTAACGGTTGTTTTGTCATGGTAGCAATCATCCCACAGTCTATCAACGACTTCCAGAAGATACTTGCAACCTTTGCGGCCATTACTTTTGTGCAGGAGAGACAAGAGATCAACTAGTTCCGGGGATTCCCAGTCTCTAACAGCCAACCCGGGAGATAACAAGTTGGTATCATACTTTTCACAACGTGAAACAGAATAGAATTCAGCAATGCTCTTTTCAACTTGAACCACTTGAACAAAATCAGATATTCCAATCTCTTGAAAAAATTCCCGCCACTCCTTCATCCCGCATGCATAAAATTTTGATGCTGGATGTTTCAAGTAGGTACCATCAACCACATGCCACGATATATCCAAGTTTTTGGTAAGCTTCTTCATGTTAACCTGGTTTCCAAATTCTTCACCGAAATGGATCGACGCCTCACCTAGCTGTTTTAAACCATAATTTGATAATATCAGAGCTTTGCTTCTTAACTCAGAAATAATGTACTTCCTCTCGTTATGACAAACATGGCAGCTAGATCGTAGATGTGTCATCACAAAGCATAAGTAATCTACCATCAAACCCTCCGGTGTACCTATATTATTCGCCTCAAAGGCTGGTAATATATGCACTTTGATGATTTCATGTGGTGACAACTTTTGAATGCCAATTGCACAAAGCATGTTGACAAGGTCATCTGCAGCGGACTTTTCATCAGCAGAGGTCGCCAAAAGAAAGGAATGATCAATAGTTCGGAGATTTCCATATAACATAGGAAATGCTTCAAATACATCACCAAGATCAGACCCAGAGGTGTCATGGTGCAACCATACTGCGCCTTCATCTAAAGAGGTGAACTTACCATTTGAAAGGGGTATAAATGGGATCTTGCGAAGGCTGTCTATAAGAGTCTTATCTATACCTAGTTCTACATGACCATGCCGAGAAGAACGGGAAATTGTGTAAAGTTCTGTAAGAATGGAAGATAACCACGCCAAGCCCATCGATTGTAGACCATCTTTCTTGAGACTCAATGAGGAAAGAATCTGCACCAAAGTCTTAGGTCCATAGTCTTCAATCCCCAGTGCCCTTGACAGGGAATCTGAAAAAACTATATCTTTGTCCAAAAAACCCAGAGCAAGATGCTCATGAAGCAATCCATCCTTGAAAAGAACCCTTATCTTTTCATTCCAGTTTCTCAAAACCTTGCAGGGAGGAACCCATTGTTCACCGTCTCCCTCAAGCAGCAAGCAATTTGTTGTTCTCAATCTAGATATAATAGATCGAGGGAGAGAAGAAAAGAAGCCATGCACTTCCCCAACGAGAGGTACAAGCTGCATGTATGAGGACACAGCTTTACCCAGATTCTGGTTAAAAGAAGGAAGACTGCAAAAGGACCTTAGACCACCGACAAACAAACCTGGAAATTCTGACAACAACCACTGGTTCCAAGGACTATCCTCATCAACATCCTCCCTTGATGATGTAAGAATGAAATCCCCTTGTATGATAAATTTCAAACCATAAGTTCTTAGAGGAAGAAAAGCAAAAACGGGTTCTTGAATCATACAAGATTTGTAAGTTCCATCTTCTAGCATATCAAGAGTAAATCCTATGGAAACCTCAGTTGTCTGAACGTCATCACGAAGATTGGCCGAATTTAATTTCTCTGATGCCACAAACCATGTCATGCTATTTTCCCCACACGAAACCTTTACGATATTCTTACTCACAACCTCTTTCCGCATGACCAAAAGAGAATCGTCAAGCATGTTTCTGTAGACTATGCACTGGAGGCGATGTAGGAAGAGTAATAAAGAAGGATGAAGATCTGAAAACATAGGCTCAATGTGATTCACTGTTGTTCTTTCAGAATCAATGGCTCTGAAAGGAAGTGTAATGCAAGTGTTCCATCTTGCATCCTTCAGTTGCATAGCACTGCCAGATAACATGCTGGTAACTGATTCCATATCATGAGGAGGTACAACAGTCGGTAAAATGTATCCAATCTGACCCTCGCTTATATCAAACTTGAAATGGAAACCATTTGAGTGGATCTCGGGAGCATCAGAAACCTGGAAAGCGAAGCCAAGCAAAAGTGTAAGAAGTAATTATTTGAGAAAAGAATATTATAATCCTTTTATCACTTGAGGTTAAAGTTCATATACGTCTTTCAAGCTGACATGTTTCGAAATAAATATTCCCATGGACATTTCTTAGCTAAGCATACATCCTAAACTCATTTAAGCTTGGGTTCTATAGTCGCATAAACAACAAAATCATACTCTATAGCATGAATACATACCCGAAATACTGACTTGAAGCCAATTCCTTTCTTTCCTATGTATCCACCAGATCCTTTCTTTGTTGATTGACCAACATCACACAGGGCCCGAATGTTCTCAGGCATGAAGCCACACTCGTTGTTTAAAACAACAATCCCAGTCTTTTGAAGAATGAAAGTGAGTGTGGGTTCCACATGTTCAGGGTACTTATTGTCATCAGCATTTTGAACCTGAAGCAACGATAGCAAGAGCGTAAGAGGTTGATAAACGGACTATCCTTTAACTCTCTCCTGTTTACACGAATAGTGATAAAGAAAACATCCAACATTATGATATTATTATCTATCTATCTTCTTCAACAGAAGAGAAAACCATAGAAGTACCTCGCAGGCTAACAAATGTTTTGATTACTTATTAACCCCTCTCCCACATTACAAAGATAATGATAATTCAAACATTTACTAATTCAAACATTTACCGGTTGAAAGCATAACGGCATTGCCTAATTATTTATCATCTACGGCAGCGTAGAACTAGGTGATAGGATAGACATATGCATAAGAATGCACCAACTATGTATTAAAGCAAACTCGATTAACATGCTTCTACGAAGATTATGAACAAATAAAGAAAGAAAGAAGGCAAGAATTCTCACTAGTTCAAGAATGAAGTGTGAATCTTGAGAATACAATTCCTGGGACAAACACTGAAGTGCTCTTCCTAACCGAGCATGTTGTTTCTGCAGCATACTCGTCTCAGCACCAGAAGAACTTGAATCCAGCCCAAACTCATCCCGTCTGATTAAGTCAATAACAGAGGCTGCGTTATCATGAAACTCAGGTGCATTTTGGTTAAAAGCCTCCCCAACAGAATCACATAAAGCCCCACCACCAGAAATGTGACAAGATTCATGAGGTTCTTTATTATTTTCACACGAATTCTCTGACACGATCATGCATCTTTGGTCGGTATCGGTATGCATTGGGTCCTCCAGTTCTTCTTGAACAGAACCTGCGCCAGAACCTACGCCAGGTTCCAGTTCTTCTTCAACAGAACCTGCGCCAGAACCTACGCCAGGTTCCAGTTCTTCTTCAACAGAACCTGCGCCAGAATCTAAGTTGGACGAAGCATTTTCCACTACTACAGAGTTCGGCAGAGATGATGAGCAAAACTTATTGTAATCATTAATCCACTCAACAACGCCTAGCCGCAATCCGGCATCATGCAGCATTATGCGTTGCTCTGCCTGCTCGCATGCAGACAAAACCCTTGTAGGAGCATCTTTCACAACAGAACGTAATCCCGATAGCAAGACATCAACAGCTAAACTGCGAAACTCCCCAGGTAAATAGCCCAGACAATCAAGAAGAAACTTCGAGGCAGCATAGTCACTTTTATCCACTTTAGTTTTCTGTCGTGAAAGAAGAGAATTTCTATCATTTAGATCCATCTCCTTCGAATGGTTATCTAATAACACTTCAAATGCACGTTTTGCGTAGCATTTTAGAAGGGAAAATGGTAAAAGTGTTCGTCCATTCAATGATATTAACGACAACAACTGCGCAGCAGTATGGTAAGCAGATCCTTGAAGAGCAGCCTCTAAAAATGAATCTGCTGTTGCTGAAGGATCTGTCCGGATAATCTTACCATCCTTTGTCACTAGACACAACAGATCTTTTGAATTAATCTCACTCAAACACCCCATAAGAGGACCAAAGTATGGAGCAAACTTAACGTCCCAGTGACACCATGAGTTTAAGTCAGACAACAACGGAACCCTAAGCAAAACATCTAAAATCTCTTTGGATGAAACGGCACTAAGAGGACTGCTTCCTGAGTCAGTATCATTTCCGACTGTCAACGATTCTTCTAGATGCTTACTGGTCAAAGAGTTTTCAGCTCCCAGCAATGTTGAAGAAAAGAGGACAGATTTGGAACTAGCTTTATCCTTGTAGCTACTAATGATTTCAGTGAAATTTTCCTCTGAATCTTTTCCTACCACCTTGAAATTAATTGGTGGAAACTGTTCTGCAAGCAGTCGAGCTACCATCTGTCTACATATTTCATTACCACCTGCAAATTCAGAAGCTTGCGATAGCAATAGAGTCAACAGATTCTCATTCATGTGGACCTCCAGCGGAAACTCTTCCCGTAATTCTCTAGCTAGAAACCTTTGAAGTTGTGTTGGTAGCAGCAACATATGTTTTTCCAAGAAAGTGAAAAACTCGCCCCAACCAAGAGACTCAAAATCCTGCACTTGAAATTGCTCTGCCATCATAACCTCGCAAGTCTGTAGCTTCCTAAAGATACATATGTGCTTCTCCCCAGAAATATTATGCTCAAAATGCAAGGAAAGCCTTCTGATAATTTCTTCAACAGTGTTACCTAATATAAAAAGTTGATCAGATTGCAAAGTGCAATAGAAATGAGGAGCACCAAAAGACTGCCACAGAAGCTTATTAGGTAACACATTCCAAGAACAGTTCCTATTCGATTATAATTAAATTAGGTAGTATTCTGAATATGTCAAATAACTTATCATGATGCTACAGTGGTGATTGACCATACAATTTGAATAAGATTTAAAAAATAAAAATAAACCGAAATTATACAAGCAGTGAGCACAGATACAGATAGAGAACAAAAATATACTCACTGTGTTTTGGTGGCGTAATATGCTGAGTTTTGTTTAACTCATTGTCTTCACTTGGCTTAATATCATCTACTTGATTTCCTGAGCATGGATTAGTCGTATCACTTTGGCTCGCCGATTGCAAAGCGTCATAAATACTATCACACATTCCACGTCTCATTGAGGTTACCTGCAGATGCAGCACAAGATAGAAAAAAACATGTAGCGAAAATTAAAGAGAACATCAGTAGATTTCTTATTATCATTTAAAACGAAATAACATAGTATGAAATGCTTCAATAGGAAGTTAGTCATCATTTGAAAAGAATATTTTCCACTTCTTTCTACCGACAAAAAGAAGACAAAACAATCCTCGGCATATTTTATTTTCAAAAACATTCACTAGGAAGTTCGTCATCATTATATTGCATTTCAGTGAAAAAGCGTAGTCATAGGTAGTAAGTAAAACACAGACATAGAACAACCTGATCTTGATTTAGTAGAGAAAGGTAAAGCTAATCCAAAAGAAAAACATCTATATTCTACTAGAAAACAAGTGCAGTCTTAAGCTAAAATTATCTTTTTAGGATCTTTCCAGTTCTACGGGTTTTGGTTCACAATTTTCTAAAATAATGTACTAAGTGTGAAAGATACATCCAATAGAAAAAATGAGTGATTAAAAAAGCCAAAACCCGTAGAACAAACTCCTGCATAAAAAGGGGTACTAAGTTACTACTCACGGCAAACATCTGCTACTTTTTCATTCAGCAAACGGAATCAAATGATCAAAAATAAGAATAAGTTAATGTCCCCTAAACATATTCCCCACTGCACCTAAAAGATTCGTGCACCCTTGCAGTTTTACCTTCTTCTGACTACTGACAGTAAAGAAAATTGATTGCAAGGAATAAACAAAGACACTTCAAGAAAGACTGGAACACAAAACAGGAGGCTTTTTGCAGGGAAAACAAAAAAAAAAAACAAAATGAAGCAGTGAACAAATAAATTAGATGCCACAATCTCCATGTCAAATTCAGCTGCAAATACGAAACAGGCTGAGATAGCAACCTGAGATGTTGGAAGATTTCCATTCATTAATTTAAAAATAAAATATGGAGATAACGGGGCGCGAGTCTTAGATCCACAGAGCCGTATTTTTTATCCTTTTTCAGCCTGCCTCAATGACATTTTGATGCCCACAAGCAGAATCAAAGAGCAAAGCTGAACTAGGGAAATTTCTACATTTGCCGACCTCAACACCAAGACTTTGCAACTGGGTGCTAAGTCACAGTGCAAAAGAAAAGACGCTCGAACCACAAAAAAAGGAACATAAACAACAAAAGCAACAACTTTAAAAACTCAGCAGAATTTGGAAAGAATAATCTATACAGAAAATACAAGAAAAGGGCAAAAAAAGACAAGAAAAACGGGTAAAGCAAAAAACTTAAACGGATTGCGAAGGTAAATATATACGCTCACTTCATACAGACCTAAGACTAATAAACACACATCATTTGGCACCTTTAAGGTGACGGACTACAAAAGCTGTTCAATGTAGTAGCCAAGCATCCTTCTGTTCAATCCAAGTTGGGAGAAAGGAGTAAACAGCTACTTCACAGAGAGAGAGATAAAAAAAAAATAGCAAGTGTTTCAAAGAAAAAATACATCCTTAAACTAGGAGGACGTCCAAGTAAGAAAATGTGGACAGTATACACAGAAGAGGCATTATCAGGAGTAAGAAACAGAAGCCGATTCCCTGAGAGATTTCATAATAAAATAGGAAGCATCACCGAGATTCCTAACGATGTTCGTCATTTGAACTAACTAAAGCAATGAAGTAAAGAAAAGTGCATCTCATGGAATCACACAAATGAAAATTGCAAAAATGTTAAACTAAAGTAATATGACCACTCACAGCGACATTTAGTAATCCAACAAATGGAAATGATGACATCATTTTAGCTCTTTCATTCTGAGCGCGCACTTCAGTGCCCCCCAAGTGATAAAAAGACAACATTTTCTCAACAAACTACAAAAAAAAAAAAGAGTATTAGGAAATAAACAAACATGCAGCCTCACTGCTCCTGATTCAAGCAAAAAAAGATTTATCTGATATATGATTCAAATAGTCATACAATCTCGATATACCAAACATGAACTTACTGCTGCAATGCTTAGCTCTTTACATTGGTCCTTCCAGGTTGAAATGAACTTGCTCAAAGCTCCTTCGTCAAGTTTAAAGTCAGCCTCATCGACACTGAAAACCTTCTTAGCATCAGAATCATCACCTGAATTAGATATCTCTTGTTTCGCATTTTCTCTCTGTAGCTTAGTGGGGCGTCTCCTAGGCGCTTTGGACGAATTAGATTTCTCGTGATTAGGATTCTCTGCCTTCCTTTTCTTATTGGAGCCCCCAAGCCGCTTCATCTCTTCCGCAACAGATGGATACGGACAACTATTATTACGGTCAGGGTTTTGAACCTCATAATCAACATTATCATCGTCATCCGAGCTTGATGAATCAAATCTTGTATGCTTGCCACGATAATCCTTATGTTGTAAAGCAAACGATTCAGCACGCTCAGAGACGGTAAGGGCTTTAACTTGCGGTTGTTTCTTTGATGAGGTGATGTGATACTTCTGATGCACTTCAGTCAGTAAGACTTTCAATGCATCACCTTCTTGTCTCTTCGCGTCTAAAATGAAAGATACATACATCCTATAACAAAAAAATGCATTAATCACATAATCAGCTAACGTAATCCATACTAAGTTAAGAGTTAATGATGTTCAGCTTTCTAAGCAACAACGATATATCAAACTGAGCACATCACTGATATTCCAGCCCTCTAAACCTATTACTAGATACTAATTCACCATTTAAAGCTAAGGAAATCAAAAGCCAAGTAACTATCAAAACAACTAAACTCATACGCAAGTTTTAGATAATCCAAAAGTAAAAGAACAAAGACATACCGTAAGCTCTGAATACGAACACCAAGCTTGTCCTTGCTTCTAACTGACTTCTGACTAGCAACGAAATTAAGGAACTCATCGACCTTAACATCTTCAGTCATATAAGTATAGAGATAGCTATCAAGAAACGATATGATCTCCTCACTAGTGATATGAACTGGTCCACTAGAGCTAGATATAGACGGAAAATAAAGCAACACTAGCGGATGCTGCAACAAAGGTCCCAACTCAAGATCATCAAAAGAATCAACAAACTCGCTTCTACATATCGCCACTTCCAAATCATACAATGTCACAATCCTTCTTGCTCCAACATAACAGTGAATAAACGCATTAACCTACAAAAAAAAAAAACAAACTCACATAAATTACTAAAAAGATTTCAAGAAACCGTTTCTTGAGAGAGTGTTGTTGGCTTCTATTACTACCTTGCCTTCAATAGCCATAAGTTGACGAAGAGAAGGAACGTCTTGCATTTGAACTCCCAACGTACGCCAAGAATCAGCTTGAAGCTCTTCTAAAACCGAACGCGAAACTCTCGTCGACGAAACGCTTTCTCCGGCCGCAATCACTGCTTTACGCGTCTTGTTAACCGCTTTATCAACTCGCATCACTTCCACTTTGCGTTTCGGTTTTGATGATGAATGCTTCTCTTTCCCTGTACGGATTCGAGAGCCACCAGCAGCATCATCATCATCATCAGTCCTTACACGTGGAGTCTCCACGTCACTCTCTTGTATAAACTCTTGACGACGTCGTTTCAATGAACCGCTCTCGATTGGTTCGTGGTTGTGAGGGAGAGTGACGTCGTTGTTAGACGGGAAAGAGAAGGAAGGAAGGAAGACATTAGGGGCGGCGCCGAATTGGTGAGGGAGGAAATTGAGATTCGGTTGGGGTTGGAAATTAGGGTTTCCGAAGGTGAAGTTAGGGCGGTAGTAATTAGGGTATATGATTGGTTGTTGTTGTTGTTGTTGGAGATTGAAATTGGAGAATAGAGGATTCGTTACTGACTGAGGAAGATATGCATTTGGGATGATGTTACTGTTACTGTTGTTGTTGTTGACTCTGTTGGTTCCAGTGTTCCTTGAGGAGCCTCCGAGAGGCCACGAGGTGTCGCGATTCCCTTGCATTCGTTGGCGAGGGAATTAGCGGAGAGAGAGAGAGAGAGAGAGAGAAGGCGACAGTTTGAAGAAGGAAGGAATGAAAGGGTTTAACAGCATTGAGGCGTTAGGGAGTGTTTTATATATGGTGAGAGTGAGTCCGTCTCTCTCTCTCGTGGGATCAGAGGGTTAGGGTTTAGTGTGAAGCGTACCGGTTTTAAATCCCATTTATCAAACCGGGATGTGGATTTTCTGGAGAATGGATTTGAGAAAACCAATATCTTTGTTTATTTTGGATTTGATTTGGTTCGAGACGGTTTCTTGTCACGTAAAAATGTCGGGTGAGTGAATAACGGGATGTACCAAAATTAGGGTGTTCGATCCAAGTTCCGGTTCGGAAATTTTTGTGTTTCTTGGATTTTTTTGTTAACAAATCATAGCTGTTGTATTGTATTAGAGCATGATTATTGCATAGAATAGAATTTTTATAATTATTATATTATTATTTTAATATTTTTTTACAATTTATTTAAATTAAAAAATTTAAACCAATAGTAGAAAAGTAAATGTCACAATTTGTAGAAATGGGGTTCCAAAATCTTTGTTTTTAGAAACTGTCATTTTTCTCACTCATTATTTTTTTTTTTTATTATTAAAACTTTGATCACAACCTCATATAGAACCCCTGTAATCATGCTCTAACGTGGTTTCAGAGGAAGATGATACTCATTACTGGACCAGCCATCAAACTAATCCGGGCAACTAGCATATAAGAGGAGTGGATTTTCGATCTCCTCAAAGATTTCTTCCTTATCATGCATGAGTTGAAACTGTCAAAGTTGTTAGAAGCAACCTATCAACCTAGTTCGTCGTTTAAAGGAAGTTCATGCAAGATTTTCCTTTCATATAATACTTCTAATGGAAACCAAAAATAAATATGAAGTGGCAATATCAAGATACCGACTATGCATGATCACCATTTCATTGTTTCTCTTGTGGAACTTAGTGGGAGTCTTGCTCAGTATTGGAAGGAAAATATTTATCTAGAAGTTTTGCTCTCCTCGCCTAATATCATTGATACAAGATTTCAATTGAATCAGATCTTTTTCTTTGCCTTTTTTTTTATGGCGTTCCAAAAGAGAGAGGACATGCTCTTGTTTTGTGAAAAGCTCTCAGAAACAAAACATATATTAATACTCATAATGATCTTCTACGTGCCATTGATTATGTCGTAAATACAAGTATCACACGGTTATGAGTTGACATTATGTTTGGAGTTGGACCATATGATAAACGAAATCTAGTAATAAAAAAAAAAAAAATTGTGTTTGAGATACAAGCAAACAAAATGTATAAGCGAAATTGCTAACCTCCAAAATCAAAATTTTCTGCGAACAAGAAATCAACCATTGAACAAGTAAGTACCAGATTAAGCCATAGCTATTACATACTCCAACGCAACCGATCCATTTTCTTGAGTCTTCAACAAAAGTTTTAGAATTCTCCAAGAAGAAGATAGTAAGCAGCAAGAAGAAGATAGTAAGCAGCAAGAATAAAGCAAAACAGAAAAGACGTGAAAAGAAGGAGGAGGTAAGAGTACGGATGAAGGAGGAACATAATAATTAAGAAGATCAGTGAAATCGTTCCACAACTCATAACTTATGATTCCAAATTTCCAATTTTACTTTTAGCTTCGCTTAACTTTTGCTCTTTGCTTTTATAGGACGAAATCCCAAAAAAAAAGAGTTTTGACTCTGTACAAAATATATGTCATCAATTACTTCTTCAATGTTTTTTTATTTACGATTTAAATAAATTTACCAAATCAAACCAAGAAACTTGCCTGAATGAATTGATCAAAGCAAAATATAAGAAAAGACAGATCCAAAACTCTCTATTTATAATCTCTGTTACACAACATTACCATCAGAAGTCTTAACACTGAAGAAAGGTTTGATCTTAGATTTTCTCAGGCAGCTAAGATTAACTTACACAATAATGTACATGAGACGAAAGTTGCAGAGTTTATAAATTTTAAAACAACAAGAAGAAACGACTGAATTATTGTTAAAAAACCTGAAGATTTTTTATTTTATTTAGAGCGTAATTTGTCTGCGACATAGAGCATATGACTGATGTTTGTTGGAGGATAGTTTTGGAGAAGTTTGAGATTCGACGTGAAATCACCAGCAAGCAGACGCCTTCGAACTAAAATCAACATTGCACAACATATCCGTAGTAGCGTCTCCTGCAAATTAAAATTCCATATCCACTCTTGTCAGCTTTTAATCTTTCAAAACAACAAGTGGCCATGGACTCAAATCTACTAACGTAAGTTTTACAATAAGATGCAAACAGAAACCAATCGTTGTTGATGTCTGCTAATTCGTTGTTGATGTCTGCTAATTCTTCCCTATATACATGCATATGTTTTAATGTCCTAAACCCAGCTACTCAGAGGTATCGAATTAAAACCCTTAATGGCTCAGTCACTCACAAGAATGCATCATACGAAATTGACCTCAGACGCTAAAAATGGTAATAACTGAATACTACCTGAGGACCTTCGGGGTCGCTTAAGAGTGTGTCCCAGATGTGAAGGCTTTCCACGAAGTTGAACTCTTGAGTCAATAGGAGTGTGATCCATCTGAACGCATAGAATTGCGGGTTTATCTGAAAATTTAACACATAGGTCTCAGATGTCACAACGCTGAAAAACATTAACAGGGATTAAGAATGCAATGGTTGGTTTTAATCCAGTAGTTAGCGTAGATTAAGAATTGAGACTTTCAGCACAACATTCATGCAACATATGACTCTGAACCAGCAACAATTCATACCGGAAAAATCTTCTATTCTGAGACATAAATTATGAATATAGCAAGGCGTCACCAACAGCCAAAGTAGTGTGTGATATCTTACTTTAGTTGTGACTTCTAGATGACGCCAAAGTTCTTCATCATGATGCTTTAAGAGCATGGACAGCCTTGTTATAGTGTAACGTATACCCACGACACTGTTATCAAGTTGTTGACAGAAATTATCTCGAAACCCACTCATCAATTCAACAAAACAGAAAAATGCGTCTGATTCAGCATACGCCTGCATAACTTAAAATGCCAGCGTTAAGCAAATAAGGAGGACTAGTGGTGTTCTACCCAAAAGAAGACCAATAGAGGTAGAAAAATGTGAGTACAAATCAGATAACAAAAAGGAAATAGTACATTAGCAAGGACAAGTACTCACTGCATTTCCTTTATCTGGATCATTTTTAAAGATGTAGAAAATAGGTGCCAATATCTCATTCATGCCTTGTACATATCTGATGCCAGGATTCAACTTTGCAAAAATAGTCAACACATTCTTCAAAGCATCCTGAAGATGCAAAACATGCATAAAATCACACGGAAAACTATCAATATGAAAATGTATTGACCATCCCGAGCGCTTTAAATAGCAAAACCAAAACCCAACCTGATTAGATTTGGCAGCCGCTGAATCCCCAGAAAAAAAGTGCATGTCTGGATGAGTACGCATCACATCACGGTCGATTTGTTCCAAGACTTCTGTGTCCTGTACAGTACCAGTTTGAAATTAGGAAGGTCATTTTGCAGCTTTATATGCAACATCGGAATAAATGTAGTAAACCTGGAAGAGAAAGGGATATTTCATAGTGATCATTCGCGTCAATAATGAGTCATGCTTTTACAACCAACCGGGGAAGTGGCAAGCTCATGATTAATGAATATAAATCAAATGTTTTAGAGTTCCTTAAGTGTGCAATTACAAACTATATCTGAGAATCTCATAACTCAGCATCATCCATTATACTTCTAAAACTTTCAGGCAAAATGTACAAGTCGATAATAAGTATATAACATCTAAATTGTTAATCGTCTCACAGAGATTGATTATACTTGAGGATATCACAAGCTGAAAATGTAAATACCTTGAAAAAGTTATTCCATAAGCTTGTTGTTCCAGTACTTAAGGGATGATCCTCATGAGTTATCTCTGACCTTGAAAGGACACCAGGGCCTTCGACTTTTGGATCATTACTGTCACCACCCTTGGATTTCTCCATCTTCCTCGTTACTTCTGACTAACTAGCCACAAAAATATATAGAAACCAGGGTAATCTTAAATTGAAAACAAGAAAGAAACGAGGAAAAAAAAGGAAAAGTTATCACCTACATAACATAGGCATCTAATACAATTACCGACTTCTTCATCATTAACTACTATATTTTCCGATTGTACCTCTAGGAAGTCTCAATAGCCCTAGATCAGTTTGTTTAGTCAAACGCATGACATCTATTTAGCTCTCACCATATCATACTAACAACACATACAAGCTTTCTGGATCAAAACAATAAAAAAAAACTATGCTTCCCCATTTAACATCACTAAATTCTACTTGGTTAACCTACCACCTAATGACAATCATCATCTTCTATTGACAGCGCATGTCCATCCTCACGTCATTAGCTAGTAACAACACATATCCCACTACGTCTACTACTTCATCACTCGTTTCACCCTAATTAACAAAAATCTACTATATCTATCTATTCGATCAACCTAGCTAACTACCATTTTATAAGAATGCCATCAACAACTCTCATCAGAAGCTTCGATAAAAAAACAAAAGACAACACACGTCACAATATATCCGAGCACCAAATCAAATCACCGACTTACAGGATTCATAAGAAGCTCCTCTTTGAACTGCTTGTACTGAGACCTCTTCTTAGCTAACTCAGAAGACCACAGTGAACGATCAGGTGACAGATACCCCAATAACAACTGTCACAACCAAAATAAATAAAAAACAATATAAAGCCAAAATCTAACTATATACGCAACATTTCCATAACACACTTGAGTTCACTTAATGAAACTACTAAAACGGCACCGTAACAACCAATGAGGTTCCTCACCTTCCAGACGAGAGAGCGAAGTCCAGCATCATCAGGTAAACCTTGTGAAGCAATTTTCCTTAGTTCCTTTAAGTCTATCACCTTCTTAGATAACTGATTTAAATAATATATCAAAATGATGACGTCAGCAAATCGGAATGTACACAGAGAGAGAGAGTTAAAGGACGAACCTCAGCGACGACCTGAGCTTTACGAGAAACATCCTCAGCTGCTGGTGCGGGAGTTTCTGTTACAGGTTCGCTACCATTATGCGAATCGTTACTCTCAGATTTGGAAAGAGGAGGAGGAGCGGTGGTAATCGCGGGAGGAGATGGAGAGAGAGAGGGACGCTCGACGATCGGAGGAGAAGGTGGGATGACGGTGGTGGTTGCGGGAGGAGGATGGCGGAGAGGACGATCGTCGACGATTGGAGAAGGAGAGGTGGTGGTGGTGGAGGAGGAGGAGGAGGACCAGAGGGAACTGTTGAGCCACTCAGGGATACCTTTCTTTGCCATTTGATTGATTTTTGGGGAAAATGTTTTTTCTTTCGATTTCTCTAATTTGTTCGGAGAGGTTAAAAAAAAAAAACCAAAAAATGCGTCCCGGTACAGCTGGGTCACGCTCTTATTGATCCGTCGTTTTCTTTTTGTAAAAGCCAAACAAAAAAAAACAACCTAAAGCCAAAAATTGGCATCACTATACTGAAAACGTACACACACATTTTTATTATACACCAAATGATTTTTTTTTTTTTTGTTCTTGGTACATATAAACTAACAGGTCGAATTTGTTTTACATTTTACCAACTCTTAAAAAGGTCATCATATTTCATGAGATCTCCTTTAAAACATAATGTTTCTTATCTAGAAACTCTTAAACTGCAACTATAAATCCACAAATTATTAATTTTTTTTAGCCAAAAATTAGAATAAAAAACACAGAGAAAATATGAAGCTTTTTATGCTGTTTCAGTACCACCAATCTGTATTAAAGAGTCTTTCTGAAATTGTTTTTCGATATGATGTATTTTGTTGAAAAAAAAATAACAGAGAAAATATTATAAATGAACCTATAAAGAAATGTTATTTATGTTGACAAAAAAAAAGAACCTATAAAGAAATTTCATTTTAGAGGGAGACTATGTATGATTTCGAAGATGCGAAGCGATTTTGACGGGGATATAAGCAATATTGGAGTAGAGTTTTTGATATATGGTATTGGTAGGTGTTCTCGTATTTGTTAGTGAGATTTAGGGGTTGTCAACAAGTATTTTAAGTTTGGTTGATTCGGTTTGTTGTCATAGAGATAGAGGTAACAGGTACAAAGGGTTTTCTCAAAAGTCTCAAATTGAGTTCATGTTCAATTGTGACGTTTAGTTATTTTTTGTTTCAAGTATTATCTATATACTATAGCCATACATCTGAAGTAATATTAAAAATAGGTAGTAATCTGCTTCTTACACGAAGTGAAATGTTTATATAATTTTATAGTCATTTATATAGATCATATAATATTAACATACTTAAAATTTTAAAATTTTCCATAGTACTTAAATCATATCAATATATCACATACTTAAAGTATTAGTAAAATAATTAAACTATATACACAATACATATAATAAATTTTCCAAATCAATAGTTTTTTATTATTATTGATTTGAGTATAAAATTAGGATATATTATTTATATCCGAATATATTAATAAATTGATATGAATAAACATAATATATAATTACTAAATGTTTATTTAATTAAATTTGTGGTTACTTATTTTAATATATTATTATTTTTAAGTTTTTTTAAAATGACTAGTTGTTTATTACCATAGTTTTATTATTAATTGGTATCAATACGCTAGTTTATTTTAGGAAATAACATAAAACATTTTAAATTATTTTAAAATATAATGGAAGTTAGCATAACTTTGATTCTAAGTATATATGATAATCATGATAGTTTGATATAAGTTAATAACTTTGATTCTTCTTTTTTAAAAAATTGATTGAAATTTCCTTTAAGTTGTTTTTTTAAAATAATGTATATAATTATTCTATCATAATTCTACTTAATATAATATTTGTAAAATAAAATTAATTATAATTTTTATGTTAAATATATTATATTTTATATGTGGAAAATAAAATATTACAATATATATAATATATAATTATGTAAATTAATTATTTTTAAATGATATACTTATTATTATAATAAATAAATATAAGTGAAAGTGAATTAATATACCGAAATATAAAATATGTTTTAAATGAAAAAGTTATTTAATAAATATGAAATATATATTTAATATATAATTGTTTGATTATATTGGTCAAATACATAATTAAAATTATATACAATAAGTATTTTATGAATTAATGAATGACACTTTATTTTAATTAGAATCCATGAGATATATTATAAGTTATGTTATATAATAGTGATAATAAATATATTAATATAAGTGATAAAATGATATAATGATATTATATGTAATTTATCTAATAAAATAAAATTTTTTATTGAATTTGAAAAGTTTTTTTTGGTGATGACACCTCACAATGACATTTATATAATAAACACATGATGATAAGGTTATTCTCTAAAAATGCTTTTTAAATTATATCCCAGAAAAATCTCAAACTTTACAAAACTTACCATAAAAGATACAAACTTTTAGTGTAGCTAAATAAACACTAAACTTTCATTGATTTTAAAAATTTATTACCAAAGTTTCACTGATTTACCAAATTAACATGCCCTTATCTTAATTAACATAAAATTTTGACGCCATTAATGTTGTCGTTAAAAGAAATGACATCGTATCGTCTATAAGTTTGGTTGATTGAAAAAAACCTGATACGACATTGGTTTTGGATGAGTTTTTTATAAAATATTATTTTACCTGGATTCGAACACATATAAGCAGGATAAATTAAGGGGTTTATAGCCACTGAGTTAACGACTCTTTCGAACGACACTGTCTTATATTGTAGTCGAAGCCGAGATATAAAAGGGAAAGAAGTTTGTGTCGTTCAGATATAAAAGGGGATAGAGCCATACGAACCCTAATTTCTCAGAATCCAAAATTGATTTCGGGATTTTCTTCTATACTCAAGAACCTTAAAAGTCTCAAATTCATCCTCTGTAACAATTTCGATTGACTCATTTTCTTGTCCGACTTGTCAACAATGAGTTTGGAAAGTGAAGATTTGTATGTCAATACGATGGGAATTCGTGGATTTACGGTGAAATGTGTGTGTGGGCGTAACAGTGTAATTAAAACGTCAAAAACCAAAAAAAAAATCAGGGAAAACCGTTCTTCCGATGTCTACTTTTCGAAATGTAAATTTTTATAAGCTTCAGAGGTGTTAAGTTTGAAATGAATTTTTAAATTTTGTTATCCCAATTAAAAAAGAAGCTGAATTATAGCTATTTTAGCTATGTTTTGCAATGTTTCTATACAGGGTCACTTGTTTAAATGGGTTGAGAAAGCAGTTTTCGAAAAGGTAGAAGTTATATTGGTGAAAGTTGAGAGTTTTGAATCCGATGTTAGCAAGACAAAAGTGGAGATCGAATGCATCAAATGTGAATGGAAAGCTCATGGAAAGAGTAACAAAGGCCAAAACTGACCTGAAGAGGCTTACCTTGATGATGAAAGTGGGTTTTTGGGAGCGTTTGCATACTAATTGTGCTATATATTGTGATGATCATGATTGAAAAATCTAGTGGTTTGTATCTCAGTAGCTACTAAGTTGCTTGTTTAAATCATGATGTATGTCGAATAATGAATACTTGTGTTTGTATTAGTGTGAATAAGATGTTTCTATAGTGTTTGTGTTAATGTGAACAAGATGTTTGTTTAATGTTGAATAAGATGTTTTGTATTAATGTTGCACAAGATGATTGTTCTTATTTTTGTAATTTCAAAGAAAAGAACAAAACACATAACATAAATAGACAATAAAATTCTATTTTAAACATTATGAGAAACATAAAACCAGTTGGTATTAGCACAAAATAAGCAACAACAATAACAATAATATTCTCATAAATATCAACACAATAGAATATAAACAACAACATAACATAAAATCGAATGAGTATAACACCTAGGAAAACCAACAACCCCATTCGCTTATTTGTGAGGCTTGGTCTTGTGACATTTGCTCCTATATTGAGGAATCTGAGAATTGAGTTTGTGAGGATTGAGTTTGTGAGGATTGAGCTTGTGAAGATTGAGCTTGTGAAGACATCCCTTCTAAATATTGTGGAATTTCCCATGGTGAGATTTGATGAAAGATAATTGTGACTCATCAAATTGAAGTTCATGTTACAAAATGAAACAAAAGAAACGTTGAAAAGTTAGCAGCAAAGACAATGATAATTTATATCTAAGCTTTTCTCTTTTTTTATTATGCCACATCATCAACAAAAAATATCATACATTTTGATTGTCATCTTATATATAATTAGGGAACTTCTTTCTCTTTAGAGCAACACGTGTCCATTTTTCACCTCATCGACAACCCCATTCGAAGCCCAAATTAGTCCAGTTAAATTTACTCTGATTAAGGCCCATACCAGTTTTAAATAAAAATCTCAGCCCAAATCACAAACTTCATCTTCTTTCCCTCAACGATGTCGCTTCGCCTCCTTCTCCTTGCCCGTCGAGCCACTAAATGCCCGTCGCTTCGACTGTAATCCCCTCTTCAAACCTAAACTTCCTCCTCTTCAATTCTCCCATGAACTCCTCTCAGCGTTACATTTTCCCAACTTATAAATACTCATCTCGCAAATACCATTTCACTCACAAAACGCGTCGATATATATCTTTCTCAATACTTCTTCTTTCAGAAACTCTCTGCTCCGTATTTCAATGATCGCCGTCGATTTCGTAGCCGTCCCAATCAACTCCGCTTACGTCACGTTTGATGATTTCCACGGCCATTCCTCTCAAGAGCTCGTCTGTCATCACCTTGCTGTTTCTAGATGAGAAGGTAAGTCCTTTCAAAAGTTTCCCAATTCAAAATCTCGATTTCTAAGTGTTTACCTAACGGGGAAATGATTCATCTAATTATTAAACTTACTATTACTCCTCCTTCTTAATTCAATCTTCGTATTTTATTTCTACGTTAATACTTTTCAACTTGATATTGGACCTTTTTGTTCCCTCTGTGTTTTTATGTTTTTGGTTATGAAGAAAGCGTTTTACGAGTACATGTCAAACGGTTCAATCTTATGTTGTTTTAGCTCAAAAATTTGTGCTTATCGAAACCTACGCTATAATAAAGATACAAAGATTATTTATTTGCATAATCTTTTTAAACAATTTACCAACACTCGATTATATTTACTCATCTTAATTAATTTTCTTTGCGCAGAATACCGTCGTCCATATATTTATCCCTCTGTCATCTCTCTGCTCCATCAAGATGTCAGTTTCCATTGACGAGAAGAACAAGAGTTTCACCCTTCAGAAATCCGAAGAGGCTTTCAATGCTGCTGTATGTAATATATTGTAAACTGATGAATAACTGTTTTCCCGTTTGCTCATTAACTTAATTTGTGTCTGGATTAGAAGAGGCTATATGGGGGCAATGAAACAAAGGCAACCATGACTTTGTCTAG
>OVBI01001164.1:0-40485 GCA_900406495.1 Sisymbrium altissimum | reverse complement strand
AACCGAAAAACCCGAACCGAACCGAACCGATTAACCGAATGCCCACCCCTATGATTTACGAGTTTTCAAAATTTCTAAAGAATATTCTTTAACTAAATATGTTGAAATTAGTTTGTTTTTTAAATGTTTATTTTTACATAAATTTTTTTTTATTACAAAGAACATAAAATCTTACAAAGTACATTTCAAGAATAATAATATTTTATTCCAATATTTTCTCAAGTTTTTAAAACAAGATTTTTTTATATCCTTATATGTTTATTTCCTGCGAAAATTGCAACAAATAGTTAAAAACAAAATTTACTGAGCAGACAAAAAACCAGTAGAAGGAGACACCGAGAGGTTCTTTGGCTCTTGTGTCTTTCCTTTAAGAAAAGCAGAATACCAAAGAGCAGAGGTTTTAGGAGATCTTTTACGTTCCGGGTCACTAAAATTCACATAGTATAATCCATATGTATAATTGGCATCGAGAAACTCGAACAAATCCATGAACGACCACTGGAAGTAGCCTCTTGTGTCTGACCCATTCCTGCATAATAAATCGTCTGCCGATTAATATTCTGATATTTTTTCAGGCCAAGTCTTTTCAAGGAGAATATTACACACACCTCACTGAATTTAGAACGGCAGCGATATAAGCATGAAGGTATTCAACTCTTCCCACGTCGTTAAGCGATGAATGGTCGTTGCTAGGTTGACCTGATTGTGTATTTACAAGGACATTCTCAATATGCATAATGTTTTGTAACTTGAGAGAGAGAGAAACACAGACCGTTTTCAAGAATGTAGACCGGAAGATTGCCATACTCCTGCTTTATATATTCCAACACTCCTTCAAGACCCCATGGCAGCACATCATACTGTGGATATACGACATCAAACTCAAGTATAAAGATAGTTATAGTGATGAAAATGGGTTTCTAAAATATTGGAAACACACCTTGATTAGTGAAGAATTCCCAAAGGCTGTCCAAGAAAATAAAAATAAAGAGTCAGCTATGAACTATACTCATGTATGCTAAATGATTTATTTTAAAAAAGCAGAATATATTCCCGTGAAGAAGAGCATACGGATGAATAAAGCATTCATGTCTGACGTAAAATCTTGGTCCCCGGAATTGGATAAGTGTGTGATGTACATTGTTGTGTAGTGAATGACTCCAACGAAGTCTGATGAGTTTTTAACAAGATCTGATTCTTCTTTCGAGAAACTTGGCAATCTCTTGCCCACGGTTCTCTTCACCACTTCAGGATAGTCCCCAAACACCAGCGGGTGCAGAACACTTGAATTCAAAGATGAAAATGTTTTCCATTCAGAGCAGCCGAAGAAGAATTAAAAAAAACGCAAATTATTTCGAAATGATTGCGGTCAACGTCATACCTGCCTAAGAAGAAATCTTTCGCTCTCTGAGTTGCAATCTCGTCCTCTTTAGAGTTAGTAAAAGGAACCATCCAGTATGTAAAACAAGTTATACCTATAGATCCATTCTGCTTACTCTACACCATCACACGAGACACCAAAAAAGAGAGAGAGAGAGAGAGAGAGAGAGGTAAATCGAGCATTTAAGAGATCAGCGGTACGTATAAGTGTGTTGAGTTTACCTTGTACTTCTGCTTATACAATCTGGCGGCAGATGCATGTGCAAGCAACATGTTATGGAGTGCAATATATGGCTGATAAGTGGAAGAGTTTCCATTGGATAAGCTGGACTGCACAATAGGAGGCACAAATGCAAACTCAGAAGCTCCAAATGCGTTCATATTGGGCTCATTAATTGTTGACCAGAATTTCACTATGTTCCCAAACTCTCTGAAGCAAACATCTGCATAAGCAGTGAAGTCATCGCTGCAACAGAGGATCATGTAAGATATATAGATATCACACAGTTAACTTTGGAAGTACAATTTAGTCGGCAGGAAAATGTTTGGCTTTACATGATTTTGCGGTCACTCCATCCTCCGTATTCATCTTCAAGAGTTTGAGGGAGATCATTGTGATACAACGTAACATGCGGTTCAATTCCTGCACTCTCGATTCATGCCAAACAAAGAACCATAACAAACTCAACTCATGTTCTTTCCAAGACATAGTTAATAACCATGCCAATGATGATAAGATGGACGATCTTACCATGTCTTTTGAGCTCATCAAGGAGGTTTTTGTAGAAACGTAGACCCTTTGGATTTACAGGACCTCTTCCACCTGAAAAAAAAAACAAATGAACAACAAAAAAAACGTGCTTAAAACTCAAGGCAAGGTAACAAAATGCGATAAGTGGCAAAGAAGGTTAAGAAACACTCATGCACTTGGTATAAGCCGGGACCACGAGATGGAGAGTCGAAATGCATCTAAACCCGTGTCATACATCAGCCTTACGTCCTCCTATGTATAGCATTATCACATATTTTTCAACTGTAATTGTTCGTAGCTGATTATTATCCAAAGTATCAATATTTTTTTACCAACCTTATATTTATGATACCCATCACAGGCTATATCTCCCGTTTGTCCACCAACTGCATCGTTAGTTAGAACTGTTAGTGAGTAAACCCTTAACCTTAGAAAACGTTCTCAATACATTGAACTACTTTATGAATTTCAACTCAATTTATTTAGTGAAGAGCTTACTAGAGTGAACGAGTGTATCCCATATGCTAGGCATTCTTCCGTCTTCATCAGCAGCTCCTTCCCACTTTCAGAGATCAAAACAATTTTCACATCATTGAATTGTTTTTGTAAAAGACAATTCAAAGTACCAACCTGATAAGCAGAAAAGGCGGATCCAAATACGAATCCCTCCGGGAAATCGTTTCTGCTGTAATCATTGATGCATCTACAGGAGAAAGCGAAACTCAAAAATATGATAAACAGAGTAAAAAGATGTTCCATCTCTTCTTAGCCTGTCGTCTTGCTCGAATGGACTTGAAATCATGGCCCAATTAATACTAGCTCCCAATATATTTATATACATTTAATTTGGTGCATATGATATTTTATACTTACCATGGTAAAAGCAACGTGGAATGTTAGTTACCACGTTTCCCAACCTCCACATAGGAGACAGTTAGAGCCCGACAAGATAGTGATCACATGACAGGGATTTACGATTAGGACAATTAATAGCTACAGCGACACAAAAATGATTGCCAATGTTGTAGGCATGTAGCTAAACACGGACAGGTAATCAAATGGATGAGAAAGTGTTTTTTTGTTGTTGTTGTTGTTGTAATCATCGATAGAAAAATTAATAAATCTGGTTTTAATTTACAAAACGGTATTATCTAAAAGTAATAATAATGTTGGTAAATAAATCTCCAATCATTAAATTAGGTCTAATAAGGAGTTATTAAAAAAAATCCATGAATCTAACATAAGACTGTGCTAGGGGGGTTAGTAGGAGTTGAATTTTGACAATTATAACAAAGTATTTTAGATACTTTGTCTTTTAGGTATTTTAATTATTTTCATCTTAAAATAATTAATAATTTTAGTTTATAATTGTATTTTGAATTATTTTAAGAATATATAATTATTATTTTTAAGCTTATAATTTTATTTCAGATAGGTGACAAAAAATAAATTATATTTTTGATATTTTAGATATACATTCGATTCTCAGTTGGTCTAAATTTGGATTAGGCTTTTGAAATACCAAAATATATAACCTGTATAGATATTTTGTCGGTTTTGAGATCGGTTTGGTTACATTTTTCTGGGTTGAGTTCGATTGGAATTTTTTTGACATTTTGCCCAACCCTAAGTTTTTTCTCTCCCACTTGTGCTCGTAAGTGTGAATGCATTAACCGTCCGGTTCGTTTTGGTTTGTTTGTTTTGTAATCAAGCGGATTGGATTGGATACCATCGGCCCAAAAAAGTCCAAAACCTTTCATTTTCCAGCACGAGACGGACGAGATTCGGTCTGGTTTGGTTTGGAAGGTAAATTTAATCTTAAATTTAGTTCAAATATCAACAAAGTTGTCTGCATGTTATTACATCGGACTCTTCTGTGTCCGAGACGCCTCAAATTTCTCCTATCATCTATTAAACATAAGCGTCACATTACTCAGGTCCACGCTTTCGTAATCACTACCGGTCATTTACTCCATGGAAGCTCCATTGCTCGTGATCTCGTTGCTTCATGTGTACGAGTCGGCGAGATCTCACACGCACGTAAGTTGTTCGACCAATTGCCTCAAAGAAGTGTTTCTATTTACAACTCCATGGTTGTGGCGTATTCCCGTGGAAACAAACCAGACGAGGTTCTTAGTCTCTATGATCAGATGATAGATGAAGGTGTTCAACCAGATAGCTCAACGTTCACTATGACGATCAAGGCTTGCTTAAATGCTATGGTTTTAGAGAGAGGAGAGATGGTATGGAGTAAAGCAGTGGATTGTGGGTATCAAAATGATGTCTTTGTCTGTTCATCTGTCTTGAATCTGTACATGAAGTGCGGGAAGATTGACGAAGCGGAAGCTCTGTTCGGAAAGATGACGAAAAGAGATCTTATTTGCTGGACAACAATGGTGACAGGGTTTGCACAAGCTGGTAAGTCGTTGAAAGCAGTTGAGTTCTACAGAGGAATGCAAAGTGAAGGATTTGGTAGAGATGGGGTTGTGATGTTGGGTCTCTTACAAGCTTCTGCTGATCTTGGAGATCAGAAAATGGGTCGTTCTGTACATGGTTATTTGATCAGAACAGGTCTTCCTATGAATGTTGTTGTTGAAACCACATTGGTTGATATGTATGTCAAGGTTGGGTGTACAGAGTTTGCTTCCAGAGTGTTCAGTAGGATGGTGTATAAAACCGCAGTCTCTTGGGGGTCGTTGATATCAGGATTTGCTCAAAATGGGTTAGCTAATGAAGCCTTTGAAGCAGTGGTAGAGATGCAGAGACTTGGGTTTCAACCGGATCTAGTGGCTCTTGTTGGGGTACTTGTAGCGTGTTCGCAAGTCGGGTCATTAAAGACAGGTGGATCAATACATTGTTACGTCTTGAGAAGGCACGTTCTTGATCGAGTAACCGCAACTGCTTTGATGGACATGTACTCAAAATGTGGCGTTCTTTCAAGTTCAAGAGAAATCTTTGAACAGATAGGAGTCAAAGACTTGGTTTGTTGGAACACAATGATATCATGTTATGGTATCCATGGAGAGGGTCAAGAAGTTGTATCAATGTTCATGAAAATGACGGAATCAAGCGTAGCACCCGACCACGCTACGTTTGCGTCTCTTCTCTCTGCTTTTAGCCACTTAGGACTAGTGGAACAAGGCCAACATTGGTTCAGCGCCATGATAAACAAATATAATATCCAACCGAGGGAGAAACACTACGTTTGTTTGATTGATCTTCTCGCACGTGCAGGGAGAGTCGAAGAAGCTCTTGACATGATAAACTCTAAGAAACTTGACGATGCTTTGCCCATTTGGGTAGCTCTTCTCTCGGGATGCATCAATCATAGGAATCTATCAGTTGGTGACATCGCGGCTGATAAGATTCTTGAGTTGAACCCGGAGAGTACTGGAATCCAAACGCTGGTTTGTAACTTCTTTGCAACTGCCAAAAAGTGGAAAGAAGTGGCCAAAGTGAGGAAGTTGATGAGAAACGGGGCTATGGAGAAAGTACCAGGCTACAGTGTGATTGAGGTGAATGGAGAGCTTAGAACTTTTCTAATGGAGGATCTGAGTCACCATGAGCATTATCACATGTTGCAGGTGTTGAGGAACTTGAGTTCTGAGATGAGAGATGTATCCATTTCTGAATGTGTTATTTCCCATTAGTAATATTGATCTATTTTATTTATACACGCACGTAACCAAACCGGGTCAATTTCTCTATTTTACAGAGCAGAGTAAGAACCATCTTGTGAACTAACGGTCGTCCCATTGAGAAAAGCAGAGTACAAAAGAGCAGAAGTTTTTGGAGATCTTTTACGTTCCGCGTCACTGAAATTCACATAGTATAATCCGTAGGGAAAATGGCTTATTTCAATCCGAACAATTTCGATCGTGCTGTTTTTACCTTAATTATATCAAAGTATCAATTCTAACTTGAACTAAACTATCAAATTTACGTTGAAATTAATATTGACTGAGATTCTCTTAGTCAGTTATGCTGATTTAGCTGTTACACTTCGTTTTTACTAAGTCAGGTTCAATGTATTATTTTGTGGTTTTTTTTTAAAACCACAAAAATTTGTTTTTTCGTCAAAATTGTAAAAAAATAATTTTATTATCAAAACCGAAAATAAGATTTTGCTGGTTTGATAAGAAGAAGAGATTTTGTAACAGAAAAATAAAATTTTACGGTTTTAACAAAACATGTTTGTTTACGATTTTGGGAAAAATTAGTTTTTGTGGTTTGAAGGGAAAATGAGAATTTGAAGTTTTGACGAGAAAACGAGATTTTAAGGTTTTGGTGAAAAAAAACAAGATTTTACGTTTTTTTGTAAAAAAAACAAAATTTTACGGTTTTGGTGAAAAACAAAATTTTGCAGTTTTGAAGGAAAACGAGATTTTGCGGTTTTGACGGGAAAATGAGATTATGCAGTTTTACTAGAAAACAATTCTTTGCGGTTTAAATAGGATGACAAGATTTTGTGGTTTTGATAAAAAAACAAGATTTTGTGGTTTTGACAAAAAAATAAGATTTTGCAGTTTTTTACGGGAAAATGAAATTTTTCGAATTTTCTACCAAAATACTAAGAACCATAAAATCTCGTTTTTCGCCAAAAACGCAAAATCTTATTTTCTACCAAAACCATAAAATCTCGTGTTTCCACCAAAATCGTAAAATCTCGTTTTTCCATCAAAACGAAAAATATCGTTTTTCTGCTAAAACTGCAAAATTTTATTTTTCTCCAAAAATCTTTAAAAAAACTCATTAAAGATTGCTTTTCTAATCAACCACTTCAACTTTTAATTCCAGGGTTCCAGCCAAGATTACTTAAAAAATACTCTTTATAATTCCCATTGCATTGCAGAAAAAAAAAACACACACACACAAAAGTAAAACCCCCACAAGATTGCTTAAGAACAAAGTTCCCTTTATTTATTGACGTACATGCGTGTAACCTCTACTAGTTGAATAAGAAGTCCAAGCCGGATCAATCTCTAATCTACTGAGAAGAAAAACCAGTAGAAGATATCGAGAGGTCCTTCGCGTCTTGTGAACTAACGGTCGTACCATTGAGAAAAGCAGAGTACCAAAGAGCAGACGCTTTGGGAGATCTTTTACGTTCCAGGTCGCTGAAATTTACGTAGTATAATCCATATGTGTAATTTACATCAACAATCTCGTACAAATCCATAAACGACCATTGGAAGTAGCCTCTTGTCTTTGAACCATTCCTGCATAAATAAAACATCGCCGTTTAATATTAGGTTTACCGTTTACGTATGACTTGAGACCATATCATTTTACAAGAAACATAGTTTATACACCTCACTGAATTAAGTACGGCAGCTATATAAGCATGATGGTATTCGATTCTTTTCACGTCGTGAAGCGATGAATAGTGGTTGGTAAATTGACCAGCTTATATTGCATTTAGTTACAGTGAAACTCTCACGATTTGTAATGTTTTAGAAGATAAGTAAAGAAGACGAAAGAGAAAGACCATTTTCAAGAATGTGGACCGGAGCATTGCCATAGTTCTGCTTTATGTATCCCAACACTCCCTCAAGACCCCATGGTAGCGCATCAAACTGTAAATATGGCAGGAAACTAAAGATTAAAAATAGTTGTCATAATGAAAATGGGTTAGAGAGACATTGGCTCTAGAAACAGACCTTGGTTAATGTACAGTTCCCAAAGGCTGTCCAAAAAAAATGAAATAAAGAATCAACTATGCACCGAAGTATGGTAAATTGATTTTTCTTCAAAAAACGAAAATAAATGAAAATCCATTTACGGTTGATTAAAACATTCATGTCTGCAATATAATCTCCTTGGCTAGGACTGGATATGTGTGCGGCGGTCATTGTTGTGTAGTGTATGATTCCCAAGAAGTCAAATGAATCTTTAACAAGATCTGATTCTTCTTCTGAAAAACTTGGCAGTCTATTGCCAACGAATTTCTTCATCGCATCTGGATAGTCCCCAAACACCAAAGGGTGCAAAACCCTTGAATTTAGAGATGAAAATGTCCATCAGAATAGCCAAAGAAAAAAATGAAAATATACACACAAATTTTTCAAGATGATTGTGTTCAACAAACCAGCCTAAAGAGAAATCTCTGGCTCTCTGAGTTGCGATCTCGTCCTCTTTAGAGCTAGTAAGAGGAACTACCCAGTATGTAAAACATGGCATACCTATAGATCCATTCTGCTTATCCTACACCATCACACAAAAGACAGCGTGAAAGAGATGTGGATATGTGAGTGTGGGTATGTGTGTACGTGTACTTGTGTAAGCAAGTTAAACATATCATTCCTACATGGCTACATCATCATACAAGAGATAACGAGAAAGAGAGAGGTAACTAGAGTATTCTAGAGATCAGGGATATGTGATATGTGTGCGTAACCATACCTTATACTTCTGATTATACAATCTCGCGGTAGATGCGTGTGCGAGCAACATGTTATGGAGCGCAATATATGGCTCAGTTGAAGAGTTTCCTATGGAGCAGTTCACAAGCCCAAATGGAGAAGAACAGCGCTTAGGAGGCGAAAATCCCAAGTCATAACCTCCCAATGCGTTATTATTGGGCTCATTAATTGTTGACCAGAATTTCACTTCCTTCCCGAACTCTTTGAAGCAAACGTCTGCAAAAGCCGTGAAGTCATCGCTGCAACAGAAGCTCATATTAGATATATTGATAGCACATACTTCACTCTAAAAGTTATTATTACAATTAGTAAAATTTAGTTCGCAAGAAAATGTTTGGCTTTACATGATTTTGCGGTCAAGCCATCCTCCGTATTCATCTTCAAGAGCCTGAGGAAGGTCATTGTGATACAACATGACATGGGGTTCAATTCCTGAAACCATATCATACTCAGTTCATGTCGTTCCAAGACATATGACATAATCACACCAAATTTTGATGATGAGAAGCATATAATCTTACCATGTCTTGTGAGCTCATTAATGAAGTTTTTGTAGAACCGTAAACCTTTTGGATTCACAGGACCTCTTCCATCTGAAAAACCAAACGAACAAAACTTGAGTAAGGGGAAACAGTTTGAGTTCTGTCCAAAAAAAAACACACACACACACACACTTGGTATAAGCCGCGACCACGAGATGGAGAGTCGAAATGCATCTAAACCCATGTCGTACATCAGCCTTACGTCTTCCTGTAGCAAGATAATTGTTCATGGAGAGTCAAATTAATTTTGAACGACAAAGAAAGCGCAGAGGAATATGAGTCCATTGACAAACCTTATATTTATGATACCCATCACATGCTATACCTCCGCTAGGTGCGTTATCTGGACCGTTAGAAATACTCACTGTGAGTAAACCCAAAGCCCTAAAAATATATATTTTAATAGCCTAATAGGTCGAGCTTACTAGAGCGAATGTATGTATCCCATATGCTAGGCATTCTTCCGTCTTCATCAACAGCTCCTTCCCACTGTCAGCCATCAAAATCATTTTCAGATCATCAAAAATCAAAAGGCATAGTAAGGGAATGACATTAGACAATAGTTTGAATTCCATACCTGAAAAGCAGAAAAGGCTGATCCGAATAAGAATCCCTCCGGGAAATCATTCTTGCTGTAAACATCGACGCATCTTCCGGAGAAAGCGAAACACAATATAATGGTAATGAGTAAACAAATCTGTTCCATCTCTTCTTAGCCTCTCCTATCGGTCCAAAATGTCTTAGACTCTTTCTTCTCACATCAACTTCAGTTCATAAATATTTTGTTATTTGTTTTTTGTTGACGACGAAGCGGAGCTTTATGATGACAGAATACAAAAAATAAATAAAAATAATAATAGCTAACTGAGACAAGTACCTTACCTGTGCAACATCACGAGGTGTGTTCGTGAACTGAATGCTTCTCTCGCTGCATCCATTGTTAACCATATCTATATATATATATAATATATATATATGGTTAAGAATGTGTTATATTCCATCGAAGTCTTTTTCTTTCCTTTTCCTTCTTTTTTTTTTTGTCGTCTTTGTTGGTCTAATAACCACGTTTTCCAACCACCAAATGGGAGTTAATTACTAGGGAAGAAGGAATTATTACTAGGGGACATCAATTCTAGCAATCTTCCTTCAGATTCTTCTAGTACTAGTTATTCACCTTTGTATGTGTCGGCAAATGTAAATTTAGTTAGATGATATTTAATGGAATGGATTGTCTAGAATTGAATTGAATACATCATTACTATTTTTCGTAGACTTGTTGTTAAGACATTTTACTGTAGAAATCTTGCGCTAAATTAAGCCGATATATAATCTTTGTTTTTTTTTTTTCTTTTGGTTTTGCAAATTCTTATTTCTTTTTGAACACTCTTTTTTTCAGTGTTTTTTTTCTTCACAAATCTAGCATCTTGTTTTTTTCCCTTAAATAATATGTTCATTAGTCATTAATTAACCATATATATGAAACACTCATCTCTCCATCGCCAAGTTAAGAATTTCATACTGTCCATCCACATATACTGGAGGAGCTGTTACGACTTTGGTTTGAAGTTCGCTACCAAGCACCAAACCACCGTAGAGAGCTTTCGAAAAGTGAATTTTTTGCTCTGCTTTCAACAACGATCTGTAGTATTTATTTCCAAAAAATGAAAATCCTTTTTCCTTTTTCTGCTTTTATGCCTAGCGTTTTTTTTTTGTTGATCATTAAATTTAAAATTGGAAGAAAAGAAACTGTATAAATCATTCTGTGTGGTGAACTGGTGATCGTTATTACAACTGTACAGAAGGAAATATAGAGGAAAAGTCAGTATAATGGCCTTTTTTTACTGAAGACGTGAAAGTTCTTAAATTCCCGGGTAAGTTTATTCACTGGATTAACCTATACGTCAATACAACATCCTTTTCAGTTCAGGTGAATGGAGAGCTTACACGATTCTTTGAGAGTTCTAGAGCTCTTAGAGAAGGCTGCTCATTCTCTGATGTAAACAAACTAGTTTTTTTTTGTTCGAAATTTAACATTTAATTAAAAAAAACGAGTAGAAAAAAAAAAGACACTTGGGTGGTCTACATAATTAACCACGTGTTGTTTATGGACAAGCGCATTAAAGTCAATTGGTTGTAAGTTTAGATATTCTTTTATATCGACAATGTAGTTTTAGGAGTGAGAGAAATTGAGCATAAGTCGAGGATAACCTAAAATTTTCGATGTAGGAAAAAAGACTATTTAGATCTGAATATACTAACAAGCCAAGTCTGAATATACTAACAAGCCAAGATTACTTTTAAAAGTATATATAATTTAAAATCAAGCCAACATGAGATTGCTCAGAGGGGTTCACATCATAATGCATGCTTTCTATTCTGGGTGTTTGTTTCCACCACGTTGGTTATCTCAGTTGTTGTTTGTGGATTATGTACCTTCTGAACAATGTTGTAACGATCTTGTAGATAAAAGAAAAGTCAAAAAGAAGTATATATAATTCCCATTATAAAAAATTGCACAAGAGTAAACCCGGAATACTTAACAACTCGCACAATACATTCGACCTTCACCGAACAAACTTCCCCTTTATTTATTGAACCAATTACACATATGGATTATACATGCATAACCTCTAGTCGTTGAATAAAGAACCCAAACCGGACCAATCTCTAATCTACTGAGAAGAAAAACCAGTAGAAGAAGATACCGAGAGGTTCTTCGTGTCTTGTGAACTAACCGTCGTGCCATTGAGAAAAGCAGAGTACCAAAGAGCAGACGCTTTCGGAGATCTTTTACGTTCCGGGTCGCTGAAATTTACGTAGTATAGTCCATATGTGTAATTTACATTAAGAAACTCGTACAAATCCATGAACGACCATTGGAAATAGCCTCTTGTCTTTGAACCATTCCTGCATAAATAAAACACCGCCGTTTAGTACTGCGTTTACCGTTTACGTATGACATCGGACCAAATCATTTTTCAAGACACATAGTTTGCACCTCACTGAATTAAGTACGGCATTGATGTAAGCATGAAGATATTCAATTCTTTCCACGTCGTGAAGAGATGAATAGTAGTTGGTAGATTGACCTGATTATATAGCATTTAGATACAGTGAAACTCTCACGATTTGTATTTTAGAAAATAAGTAAAGATGACAAAAGAGAAAGACCGTTTTCAAGAATGTAGACCGGAGGATTGCCATAGTTCTGCTTTATGTATCCCAACACTCCTTCAAGACCCCATGGTAGCACATCATACTGTGGATATGTCAGGAAACTAAAGATTAAAACTAGTTATGGTAATGAAAATGGGTTACAGATCAAAACATTGGCTCTAGAAATCTAGAAACACACCTTGATCAGTGTAGAGTTCCCAAAGGCTGTCCATAAAAAAAGAAATAAACAATCAACTATGGACCTAAGTATGGTAGATTATTTTTTCTTCAAAAAAGAAAGAAAGAAGCATGGTAAATTGAAAAAAAAACAGAAAAAATCCATTTACGGTTGATTAAAACATTCATGTCTGCATTATAATCTCCTTGGCTGGGACTAGATATGTGTGCGGCGGTCATTGTTGTGTAGTGTATGATTCCCAAGAAGTCAAATGAATCTTTAACAAGATCTGATTCTTCTTCTGAAAAACTTGGCAGTCTATTGCCAACGAATTTCTTCATCGCATCTGGATAATCCCCAAACACCAAAGGGTGCAAAACCCTTGAATTCAGAGATGAAAATGTTCATCAGAGTAGCCGAAGAAGAAACTGAAAATATAAACGCAATTTTTTGAAGATGATTTTGTTCAACAAACCAGCCTATAAAGAAATCTCTGGCTCTCAGACTTGCGATCTCGTCCTCTTTAGAGCTAGTAAAAGGTACTACCCAGTATGTAAAACATGTCATACCTACAGATCCATTCTGTTTACCCTACACCATCACACAAGAGACAACAAGAAAGATAGAGCTAAACGGGGCATTCAAGAGATCAAACTCATATGTATTATATGAAAATAGTAAAAATATTTATTTTTGCTAAAAGGATTCACATTTTATATAATAAATCTTTTTAATATTAAGGATTCACATTTTATATAATAAATCTTTTAAATATTAATAAGGGCCTAGTTTTTAAATTTGCTAGAGACAACAAGAAAGAGAGAGGTAAATATTTGCTAGGGCCTAGTTTTAAAAATATTTATTTGTGTGTGTGTGTTGGTGTCCATACCTTATACTTCTGATTATACAATTTCGCGGTAGATGCGTGTGCGAGCAACATGTTATGGAGCGCAATATATGGCTCAGTTGAAGAGTTTCCTCTGGAACAGTTAACGAACCCGAATGGAGAAGAACAGTGTTCGGGAGGCATAAATCCCAAGTCATAACCTCCCAATGCCAACATATTGGGCTCATTAATTGTCGTCCAGAATTTCACTTTGTTCCCAAATTCTTTGAAGCAAACGTCTGCGAAAGCCGTGAAGTCATCGCTGCAACCGAAGATCATATGTATAATTTATATAACCCAATCAAACACTTCAATTAGAGAGTTATTGTGAGAAAATTTTAGTTGCAACAAAATTTTGGCCTTACATGATTTTTCGGTCAATCCATCCTCCGTATTCATCTTCAAGAGACTGAGGAAGATCATTGTGATGCAACGTAACATGCGGTTCAATTCCTGTAACCATATCAAACTTAATTCATGTTGTTCCAAAACACATGACATAATCACACCAAATTGTGATGATGAGAATATAGAGATCAAAAAGTATTTGATCTATGAAACTCTTTAGACTTGCAAACAAAAGATCCGATGCTCAAAAACTAGTTTATTAGATTACTCTCAATAACTCAATATCTCTCAATCACTCAATAACGTTATGTTTACACAATAGCTCTCAAGTTTGTTTATATAACTCATGACACAATATGAGTTTCCTTTTCTCAATATAAGTTTCCTTTTCTCAATATGATCCTAATCACAATAGGTTTAGTGTTGCTTGTTTTCTAAGCTTAATCCAACATTCTCTTCCTTAAGCTTAAAGCCATCATTCTCCAAGTCTCGTACTCCAATCATGTCTTTCATTTCTTTGAATTTGATTCTCCCAAGGGCTTTAGTTAGTATGTCAGCTCGTTGCTCATTTCCAGGCACGTGTTCGACTCTGATCTGTCCATTCTCTACACACTCTCTTATAAAGTGGAATCGTCGATGAATGTGCTTGCTACATCCATGAAATACAGGGTTCTTGGTTAGGCTGATAGCTGATTGATTATCCAATCTCAACGTGACTCATTCACTTGTTACCCCTGTTATTTCACTTAGGAGGTTCTGCAACCAGATTGCCTGCTTCGAAGCTTCTGTACCAGCCATGAATTCGGCTTCGCATGATGAGAGTGCTACAACATCTTGTTTTTGTGAACACCAAGTTATTGGTCCTTCTCCTAGATAAAAAATGTGGCCTGAGGTACTCTTACCATCGTCTTGATCGACGTTATGGCTGCTGTCACTATAACCAATAAGTCGTGGCACCTTAATTCTGTTATAGATAAGCCCGAGCCCTGTGGTCCCTTTTAAATACCTCAAGCATTGCTTCATGGCTGCTCCGTGGCTTTCCCGTGGACTTTGCATATATCTACTTAAGACCCCAACACAAAAAGATAAGTCTGGTCTGGTATGTAACAAATATCGTAGACATCCGACATTCCTTCTTAAGGCTGTGGCATCGATTTCTCTCTCATTTTCTGCTTTAGATAAATTTAAGCCAGCCTCCATTGGTACATGAATTATATTGCAGTTTTTCATTCTTGATTCTTCCAAAATCTTCTTCGCGTATCATGTTTGGCTTAACGAAATCCCTTCTTGTGTCTGCAAAACTTCGATCCCAAGATAGTAAGTGAGTAATCCCAAATTACTCATCTCAAAGTTAGAGGACATCTCCTCCTTAAACTCATGAATGACCTTGGCGTCTGATCCTGTCATGAAAAGATCGTCCACATAGACGCCGACTATCAATAGGTGCTCTTTTACTTCTTTTCTATACACTGATGGTTCCTTCGAACATTTAACAAACTGTAGGTCCACCAAGATTTGATTTAGTTTGTTGTTCCAAGCTCTTGGGGCTTGTCGTAGTCCGTACAGAGCTTTGTTTAGTTTATACACTTTTCCTTCCTCTTCTTGCTTTTCGAAACCTTCTGGCTGAGAGACGTAGACAGTTTCTTCTAGCTCTTTATGAAGGAAAGCTTTCTTAACGTCGAGATGATGTATCTCCCATCCTCTTGCTGCAGCGAGATCAATGAGTAGCCTAATGGTTTCTATCCTTGCAACAGGTGCAAAGACTTCTTCTAAGTCTACTCCGTATTCTTGTACATAACCTTTAGCTACTAGCCTACCTTTGTGTTTATTGATACTGCCATCTGCATTTCTTTTTAACTTAAAGACCCACTTGAGGCCGATGGGTTTTACCCAATAGGAAGCTCCACTAGATCCCATGTTCTCAGTCTTTCAATCGAGCTTATTTCTTCTTCACAAGCTAAGGTCCACTCCTTCGATGTCTTGGCTTCATTGTAATTCCTTGGCTCGTTGTTAATACTCAATAGTAATATCTCTCCTTCCTCTTCTGCCATCAGAACATAGTCATCGAGGTACTTAGGTGTCGTTGTTTGTCTCTGTGATCGTCTTAGTGGTGGAGAAAGTGAGGTTAGTTCTGTTTCAGTGGTTTCTTCTTCGCGATTTTCTTTTCTTACTTCATTACTTAGGACCTCACGAGTATTGTCAAGTTCAGTGGTCTCTCCTATTGACCTTGATTCTATCTTTTCTTCTTCGTGATCAGGTTCATCAAGACCATGGTTTCCGAAGCCACTCAGAACAATTTTAAAACCATCTTCTCTTGAATTACTTTCTCTCCAGTTCCAGCTTTTAGTCTCGTCAAACACCACATCTCTGCTAACCGTGACCTTTTTGGTTTGAGGGTCGAATAGACGATACGCTTTGGAGCCAGGTTCTATTCCAAGATGAACTAACACCTTTGTCCTGTCAGTTAGTTTCCGTAGGTGGGATGTCTCTACTTTGGCGTAAGCTATGCATCCAAAAACACGAATGTGTTCAATTGTCGGTTTTCTTCTTCTGAAACTTTCATAAGGAGTTTTGTCTTGAAGTGTTCTTGTTCCTATTCTGTTGATTAGATAGGTTACGTGTCTAACAGCTTCTCCCCAAAGGTAATTTGGCATGTACATGTGTTTAAGGATGCTCCTCGTCATCTCCATCAGAGTTATGTTTCTTCTTTCTACAACGCCGTTCTGTTGCGGTGTGTATGGAGCTGTTCGTTTTATTCCAGTACTTTCACAGAGGTGATTGAAATCTGTAGATGCAAATTCTCCTCCTCGGTCAGTTCTCAAGGTTTGTATCTTCTCATCTGTTTCTTTTTCAACCGTGGTTTTGTAGTTTTTAAATTTTTCAAAGGCTTCTCCTTTTTCTTTCAGAAGTATTGTCCACATATACCTTGAGAAGTCATCAATCAGAACAAACACGTATCTGTTTCCTCCACTGGTAGCTGGTGTAATGGGTCCACATAAGTCTCCGTGTATCAGTTCTAGTCTTTTCTCTGCTCGATAGCTGCTGGCTTGTCGAAAAACTCTCTTCGTTTGCTTACCAAATAGACACGAGCTACAGAGTTCCTTCTCTATCGTCACTTTGGGAACTCCAAGAACAATTTCTTTATCAATCATGGTCTTTAGTGTTCCAAAATTCACATGTCCCAGTCTAGAGTGCCACTTATTTGAGTTGCTCATTGTTGTTAGTAGCAGTCTTGCATTGTCTTTTAATCCCATTCTCACCTTGTAGAGTCTGTTTGGTGATCTTTTGGCTTTTGCAAGTAATTTTCCTCTTTTATCTCTCATTGTTAGTAGGCCTCCTCTCAAACGAATGTCGCAACCAGCTTCAGTTGCTTGCCCAAGACTCACAATATTGCTTTTGAGATCGGGAATATAGTATACATCAGACATAATTCTTGGTTTTCCATTGATGTCGATGAAGCTAATGGTCCATTTTCCGATGATATCGAGAATCGTCTCCAAATCTCACCTTTCCTGTTACAGTAGGATCTAGTGAGGAGAAATATCTTTTGTCTCCAGTCATGTGGTTGCTAACTCCGTTGTCTAGATACCATATATCCTCTCCGTCTATGTTAGTCTCGAATTTGCTCGGTAGGCACTTTTTCTCATTAAGATAAACAACTTCATGCATTAATAGGGAGTCTGCTTCCTCTGTGTCTTTTTCTTTTTCGTGTTCTTGTGCGTCTTGAAGCTTTAGTAGTCGATCAGGACAGAGAAACGAGTAGTGACCATTCTTGTCGCATCTAAAACACGTGATATGAGACATGTCTCCTACTACTCTTCCTCGTCCTCTTCCTCGGCCAAAGAATCGACCTCCACGTCCTCGACCTCTATATCCTCCTCTGTAGTTGTTGCTGTGCTCCTGATTCGAGTAATTATATTGCGAGTCATTAGTGTACAGCAATTTAGTTTGGTCTTCGAGCAGTTCATCATCCTCTTTGATTCTCTCTTCAAAGGCTTTTAGACGACCGATTACATCTTCAAAGCTTGTTGTATTAAGATCCAGAATTTGCTCTAAGGTAGCTACTATAGTAATATATTTCTTTCTTGGTAAGCTTTTGAGAAATTTCTTAACTAGTTTGGATTCCTCCAAGGCAACACCAAGGGCAGCTGTTTTTGATGCGATTTCTGAAATTATTCCTGAGAAATCATCGATTGTCTCTATGTCTTTCATCTTTAGTCGGTCGAATTCTGTCATTAAAGTTTGGAGTCTTGCTTCTTTGACTCTCTCAGCACCAAGAAATCGCGTTTTGATAGCAGCCCATATTTTCTTTGCATCATTAACTTCTCCTATCTGCAGAGCAACGGTTTCAGGTATTGATTGGATCAACAAAGCTACAGCCATATCGTTCTTCTCCTCATCTGTTGCTATTGGTTCCTCTGCATCATTATCCCATACCTTGTGAACTCTTAGGGAGGCTCTCATCCTTAAAGCCCAGTACGCGTATTGGTGTTGGTTAGTGATGGGATCATGATTGCAGAAGAAGATCCGATACCACTTCCTTCTTTTGGATTTTGTCCTGATTTGACAACAGCCTTTTCATCGCTTGTGCTCATCTTTTGCTGAAGCTCTGATACCAAATATAGAGATCAAAAAGTATTTGATCTATGAAACTCTTTAGACTTGTACACAAAAAGATCCGATGCTCAAAACTGGTTTATTAGATAGCTGTCAATAACTCAATAATAATAATGTTTACACAATAGCTTTCAAGTTTGTTTATATAGCTCATGACACAATATGAGAGTTTCCTTTTCTCAATATATTTTCTTTTCTCAATATGATCCTAATCACAATAGGTTTAGTGTTGCTTGTTTTCTAAGCTTAATCCAACACTCATCATGTCTTCGACCATTTCTTTCCTTCCAAACACTATTAATTATGGACTGGAAAGCATACTTAGGCAGAAAAGCTGTGTCGCTGAGGTGAGAATCTGTGAAAAGTGATATAATTTCATACCAGTTTTCTGAGAATCGATCCTTGAGAATACCTTTCACCAAATATTCCCAGATTTGGCCAGAGTATGTACATACAAAAAACAGATAGTCTCTTGACTGAAGAGGATCATTACAAAGTGGGCATGCTGTATTGGTGACTGCATTCCGTTGCTGCACTCCAGTGGAAAGTCTATTATGCATTGCGGTCTAGGTGATAAAAAAGTATTTTGGGGTTGCAAATTGAAACCATACTCCTTTATAACAACTGCAGCTCGTCCCAGGAATCCTTCTAAGGCACCAGTTGCATGTGATGTGAATTATTTTCTTAGACTTCTCTTCCGCATGCTTCCATATAATTACGTCCATCTCCTATGAAGTGTTAGTTCGAGAGGTTTCTATAACATCATTAATCTGGTCCAGAACAGGCAATCTATGCTGCCGCCTTCTATGAGTTCTTATAACTTCTTCCACTGTTACATGGGCTGAGATACCCATGTCTATATGTCTCCAATTACATCTATTAGACTTCCAAAATGTAACCAATGGATCATGCCAAAACGAAGTAGCACAACCATTTTTCACATTAACCTTGTAGAATTGCTTTGCTTGTAGTTGAACTTTAAGAATTCTTGTCCACACCCACAGTCTATATTGATCCTTTTCTGATCAGGTAAGCTTTAACCCAGTCTACCCAGAGCGAAGATTTAACAGATAATAGCCGCCATATAAGTTGTAAACAGCAATCCGTGTTTACCTCCTTTAAAGGTCACAAGCCTAATCTTTCTTCCGATTTCAACTTGCAGTCCTCCGTCCATGCTATCTTTGCTTTCTTAGGGTTGAGGACAGGTCCAGAATACAAGAAAGCAGAACAAAGATTTTCAATCTCCTTAAAACATGAGCTTGGGAGTCGAAATGCTGATAACCAGAAGTTTGTCAAACTTATAATTACATATTTTATGAGCTGTAACCTGCCTGCGAAAGAGAGAAACCTGTCTGTTCAAGAGCTGATACGGTTCCTGATTTTTTCAACTAAAGGAAGGTAGTCACTTAACGTCATCCTTTTATTAGCAAAGGTATCCCCAAGTAGCACACAGGTAGTTGGCCTAGGCCAAAGAGAAAGTGAGTGAGAATATCCTCCTTTTTCTGTTTAGAGACTCTTGCTGTAACGATCCAAAATCTATAAGTATTTCTTTGAATCAATTTCAGCCCAGATAAAATAAAAAAGTCCAAAATCCTTTTTTAAAATGTTTCACTGGAAACATCTATATTTCACCTCTTTTTCCTTCCCTATATAAGGAGCCCCACCCATTCTTGTTCTCTCCACCAAGTCAAAGCAGTGCTTTGCCCAGTGATCAGTTGTTGTTGAATTTATCGTGTTCTCCTCTTTCCATTCTTGTCAGAATTAGTTAGTATTTAGATTTATTCGTTAAGTTTAGTCCGGGTTAGTTTAGGTTAGTCAGTTATGGTTTTGGAGTTTGGGTCCAGTCCGGGTTAGGTCTGATTTGACTAGATTGACCGGTTTGACCATTGACTTAGACTTAGACCGTGGCCTTTGAATTTTTGACCGGATATCCGTTTTCGCCGTTCGAAAGCTGTTCTCACTCGATTTTCTGCGCTGATTTCAGATTTAGCATCTGTTTTAGCAACCGGAGACCAGAAACAGTAGTTATCATCCGTTTAGCTAAGGTGAGGGCTGTTCCTCAGAATTTCGTACTTTCGTCTAGAATTTCTTAGATGAAATTTAGTACTAAATGTGATCTGTTTTGTTTGATCGAATCTAGGTAATTTTATTTGTAAATTGGAGATAGGAATATAGATGACTCAATCCAATTGATTGTGCAAGTTAAAACTGATCATTTTTTGTTATATATTATGTATGCATATATATCTATATATTATATATATAGTCGAGCATGTTAGACATTAGGGTGTGGGGGTGCAGAGACGGACTTCTGTACTATCGCCACTTGTGTGAGGGGGGTGCGGGCAGCCTAATCGATCTGTTGTCTGGTGCCTTAAGATTGATAAATCGTCACACCCGGCGGTGCCGTTGGACACTTATTCCATGCTGACCTCTTGGAGGGAGGGTGCCGGCAGTCACTCGAGCCGTCAGTAGCACATTTTTTCTGTTTGAGTGCTTTAGGTGCCATGATTGTTCATGTTTAGTCTTTGTTCCGTGTTTAGAGTGCTATGACCGAAATTACGTTTTGTGCGATTAGCATACTAAACCTCACTGAGTGACTCCCCAGTTGCTCACCCTTCTTTTTATCCTTTTCAGGTGAGATTGACGAGTAGATGCACATACGATGGATCGGATGCTTTGGGATATTTTTATGAAGTTTTCTGTATTTTATTTTAAATATCTATTTTATTTATTTTATTTCGGTTATAGATGTAATGGAGTTATTGGTTAAATAAGTAATAAAGAGGAAATTTATTAAATTGGAGAGACTTGTGAAGTAAGTTTGGATTCGTGACATGCCGTTCTCGGGTGAGGATGAGACGGGTGTTACAATTTGGTATCATAGCGGGTTTGCCGTCCCGGTGCCGACGCGGGAGGCGGGTAGTAGTTAGAAGTTCGATTTCAACGGTTTCAAAGGTTTTTAAATGTTTTCAAAGTTTTTCGGGACCGGGGTATTTTCAAAAAAAAAAAAATAGCATCCTTTCGATTAGCCCATTGATTGTTAACTCTAGGTTTCAACTTAAGTCTAATCAGCTTGTTCTTTTCAGATGTCATCAAGGAAAGTTAACTGTTCTCGCGTCAGGGTTGTTTGGCAGCCGTTTTTCATCAGTTTGTAGTCATCGAGGCTAATGTTCAGCAAGTTTTTCAAGATGTCATCAGACAGACTGCTCAGGAGGTAGTTAGGCAAGCCGCTCAAAAGGACGTGCTGTAGGTTACACAAGAGGATGCTTAGGATGAATTGTAGAAGGTTGTTCGTGAGGTTGGTTGTCAGACAGAGCCTGTCGCTTGTTAAGCAAAGTCAGTCAATGTTCAGGGATTAGTACCAAGCAAACATGAGGCATTAATGGAGGAGTTGAAGAGATATCGCAAGATGTTCGGGGATCGGTTGGAAAGAGAGTCGATTCCTGTGAATGCACCGCCGCCATCGTTACCACCACCACCACCTACTCGGTAGAGAGATGGACTTACGCATTGAGACTTGAGGAGACAGCTGCGGGAGATGGGTTTGGATCAGTTCAGTGGATTTGTGGATGCTGCATCTGTGGACAGTTAGAGGAGGATGTTGAATCGCAACTAAGATCGTATAAGGTGTTTACAGAGAAAAGAGTTTCTGTTGGTTTTAACTACTCGGTATCTGAGAGATGATGCTCTACACTGGTGGAGGAGTTGTCGAGAGTAGTCACAGCCGTTACGAGTTAACCATATGATGATTTTCAGAGGGAGTTCACCACAGATTTTTTTTCACGGGATTTCAAGCATACTAATGCAAATGTCTTCGACCACCTTTTTCAATGCGTTATGGTTATCAGAGAATACAATCATGAGTTAGTCGCCTGCGCGGTTTTGCTGGAGGTTCCATAAGTGAAGTTGGGCTTGATCAGGAGGTTTTTGAAAGTTCTGCAAGTGTATATGTTATAACCGTTTTACCGTGCGAATCTACACCAGCATCATTATTTTTGGTTGAAAAAGCTTTTACTCAGAAGGCAATAATCTCGGAGAAATAGAAGTTCTTCAAGGTGATTCAGCTAAAGCTTGACAACACTTATTCGGGACATAGGAGGGCATCAGATCTGTCAGGAGTACCGCCGTATCTTCTTTGTTGTCGCCTTCATCATTTCGGGAGAATCCTAACAGCATTTTTCTTGCGAACAGTTGTGTCGTATCAGAAGTACTATCTGTGCCAGGTATTGTATGCGCCATTTGTATCAGTCAGGTTACATCGCCAGCAGCACCAGCAGTTGGATTGAGGAGTTGTTTCAGTTGGGGTCAGTAGGTTCACATTTTCGAGGATTTTCCGTAGAGAGTTTAGGGGTTGTTTCTACTACCAACCAAGCGACAAACCATTATCGTGAGTATTGTTGTTGGAGACCACGAAAGAGCTGAGATTATTTTTGAGGTTGTTGATCTGAGTTGTTATGTTTGAGTATGTTGTTTTTGCGGAAACCATCGTTACGTACTTGTGTTTGATCGGTTGTTGCTGGGGGGGGGGGGGGGGGAAGCTTATAGCTTAATGGATACTGGAGCTAGGGATATCATCACATGTCAGGTCTAGTCAGGTAATGGATATTCAGTGTGTTCGGGCCGAGTAGTAGACAGATTCAAACAGTAAATTTAGAAAAGTTGAGAGTTTCAGGCATTCATCAAGATGTATCAGTTGTATTCGGCGGAATTATGTTCATCGGGGACTTACAAGTGATGGAGATAAACCACTATGATGTTATTTTAATGGGTTTTATTATTATCACATTGCGTGGAGTTGGATTACCGGAGCTGAGGGTTTGATTATTTTTTTCATGATATCAGACGAGTATGAGAGTTTGCATTAATCTTAAGCCGCTTGGAAAAAAGTTGTTAAAGAGTCAAAGCAGATTTTTCAGCAGCTGCCGAGTGACGTCAGTAAGAAGTTATCTACTCCGAGCCAATAGTAGCAGAGAGCCAGAAAAAAAAGAAGAAGTTCGTGGGAAAATAATTTTGATGTTCAGAATTTTTCGGGAGAGTGACAAAATCCACGAGGAGACATGGAAGTCCGAGGCTCATATGCGGGTTGATTATCCATAGCATTTTCAGAAGTATATCAGCAGATGGATCAGGACTTGAATTCGGAGACGAATTCTTCGTAAGTGGGGGAGAATTGTAACGACCCAAAATCTATAACCCAGCCCATTTCTTTTAAGTATTTATTTGGATCAATTTCAGCCCAGATAAAATAAAAAAACCCAAAATCCTATTTTAAAATGTCACACATTGGAAACATCTAGGTTTCACCTCTCTTTTCCTTCTCTAGATAAGGAGCCCCACCCATTCTCTTTCTCTCCACCAAGTCAAAGAAGTGCTTTGCCTAGTGGTCAGTTGTTGATGAATTATCCAACGACCAACCACTGGTGAATCTTTCTAATGAATTTTTCCGGTGAGTTCTGGCAAGTTTCCGGCAAGTTTCTGTGCGAGTTTCCAGTAAATTCCTGTGAGTCTTTTAATAAGTTTATCGTTCTTCCCTCTTTCCTTTCTTGTCGGAATTAGTTTGTATCTAGATTTATTTGGTTAAGTTTAGTCTGGGTTAGTTTATGTTAGTCGGTTCTGGTTTTTGAATCTGAATCCGGTCCGGGTTAGGTCTGGTTTGACTGGATTAACCGGTTTGACCATTGACTTGGATTTAGAACATGGACTTTGACTTTTTGACCGGATAATTGTTTTCGCCGTTCGAAAGCTGTTCTCACTCGATTTTCCGCGATGATTTTAGATTTAGCATCCATTTTAGCAACCGGAGTCCAGAAGAAGCAGTTATCATCCGTTTGGCTAAGGTGAGGGTTATTCCGCAGAATTCCGTACTTTCGTCTAGAATTTCTTAGATGGAATTTAGTACTAAGTGTGATCTGTTTTGTTTGATCGAGTCTAGGTAGTTTTGTTTGTAAATTGGAGATAGGAATATAGATGACTCAATCCAATTGATTGTGCAAGTTAAACTGATAATTTTTTGTTATATATTATGTATGCATATATATAAATATATATATTATATAGTCGAGTATGTTAGACATTAGGGTGTGGGGGTATAGAGACGGAATTTTGTACTATCGCCACTTGTGTGAGGGGGGGTGCGGACAGCCTAATGACATCAAATAAGTTAAGACTGTAATTTCGTATTTATTATAGGTTTAGAGAATGAATTAATCTTATTAGGTGTGCAATGCACGATATATATAGGTTACATATACAGATAATTACAAAGTAGATCCTCAACTATACTTATAATACACAGATACTATATATATCCTTTACATGCCCCCGCAAGACGGAGGCAGTGAAACAACTCCGAGCTTGTTTCGAGAAATCTGATAGTGAGAGCGAGGGAGAGGTTTCGTGAGCATGTCGGCCAGCTGATCACGAGTAGATACATGAGAGACGCGAAGCATACCAGATTGTATATGTTCCCGAATGAAATGATAGTCAAGCGCAACGTGTTTCATACGAGAGTGAAACACTGGGTTGGCGCACAGGTAAGTCGCTCCGATGTTGTCGCAATATAGCACAGGCGCCTTAGGTAATGTGACCCCGAGCTCTGTGAGAAGGTAACAGATCCAGTGAACCTCCATAGCTGTGAATGCAACAGAACGATACTCGGCTTCTGTAGAAGACCGAGCCACACCTTTTTGCTTTTGAGAAGACCATGAGATCGGATTCTTGCCAAGGTAAAGAACAAATGCATTTGTGGAAGCATAGTCGCCAGTATCTCCTGCCCAATCAGCATCTGAGAACCCATGAGGAGTAAGTTGACTGTTGGCGTGAATGAAGATCCCATGACTCAAGGTACATGCGAGATAGCGAAGAACCCTTTCGGCTGCTTGCCAGTGTTCCACAGTCGGTCTATGCATGAAGAGGGATAATCTGTTAACCGCATAAGCAATATCAGGGCGAGTGAACGCTAGATATTGTAAGCTCCCGACCACCATTCGATATTCAGCAGCATTAGTAATAGCTGTACCAGAAAGCGTCAGCTTCGGAGAAGTGGGAAGTGGTGTTGCAACAGGTTTTGCATCTAGCATTTTTGTCTTCGTGAGGAGGTCTACAATGTACTTCCGCTGCATGAGATGAAGTCCCTGAGGTACGGTTAACCTCAATACCAAGGAAGTAATGAATGTCAGACGGATCTTTAATAGAGAACCTCGTTGCGAGAGAGGCAGTGACATCTTGCACCATGCTTGGACGATTCCCTGTGACGATTATGTCATCGACATAGACAAGAAAGTACAGGAGAACAGAGGGACGACGAGAAATAAACAGGGAGGTATCAGCCAAGGAGTTAGTGAAACCTGTTTGTAGAAAATGTGTTTTGAGCGCCATATACCACGCACGGGGAGCCTGTTTGAGCCCATAAATTGGTTTGTTGAGGCGACAGACATAATGGGGCCGAGAGGGATCCAGAAGACCTGGATGCTGAGTCATATATACCTCCTCATAAAGAGTTTCTTGTAAGAAAGCATTATTTACATCAAGTTGTTGAATATGCCAAGATTTGCTTGTAGCAAATTCAAGAACAAGACGAATTGTAGTGGATTTTATCACTGGACTAAAAGTCTCAGAATAATCAACTCCATACTGTTGGTGAAATCCTTTGGCTATAAGTCGCGCCTTATAGCGATCAATCATACCATTGGGTAAATACTTGATCGTAAATACCCAACGACAGCCAACCACATTTTGACTTGGTGAAGGCGGCACTAAGTCCCACGTGTGATTCCTAATTTGTGCATTAAATTCAGAGGAGACAGCATTACGCCAGTTTGGATCTTTGAGAGCTTCACCAATGGTAGTTGGTTCCATCGGAGAAGAGGACTTGAGAGCCGTGGTCAGGGTAAGCTTTTTGGTCGGTTTGATTATTTGGTTCTTTGAGCGAGTACGCATGGGATATATATTTTCTCTTGGTGGAGGTGTTGGTGGTGGTGATGATGGTGGAGATGGAGAAGAAGAAGAGGTAGACGAAGACGTAGGCGACAATGTATGTGGGGTGGCTGTTTCTGGGTTCGTTTGGCTTGGTGTATGTGTTTGGTTTTGGAAATTTTGATTTTGTGGCTCGTGAGGAGCAGTGAGAGGAGAGGAGTTTAGAGAAGAAGGCAATACCTGAGTTATTGGCGGTTGTGACATCGTGGTTGGTGACGGCGCGTGATGTTGGTGGTGAAGATCTGAGCTGGGGGGCACTTCTTGGGGGGAGCGGGAGACGACTCAACATAGGTGTAACTGGTGACAAAGACTCTGTTTCAAAGATAACAGCAGCTGGGTGAGCTGAACGAAAGAGATAGGTATTCTCATCAAACTGTACATGTCGTGAGACATACACACGATCTGTTTGCGGGTCCAAGCATAAGTAGGCACTTTGAGTGAGAGAGTAGTCAACAAACACACATGGTTTGGATCGAGCTTCAAGCTTATGGGCAGTATACGGTCTTAGCCAGGGAAAGTAAAGACACCCAAAGGTGCGTAGCTTCTCATAGTTTGGCCTTTTACTGAAAAGCTTGTGATACGGAGACTGATTCTCCAAGACTGGTGTAGGAAGCCTATTGATAAGATACACAGCCGTTGTGAACGCATAGGGCCAGTAGTGTTTCGGTAAGGAGGCTTGAGACATTATCGTGAGACCAGTTTCTACCACATGTCGATGTTTTCGTTCAGACAGACCATTATGTTCAGGAGTATGTGGTGGTGTTGTAAGATGAGAGATACCATGTTCAGAAAGATAGCCTCGTAACGCCACAAATTCCCCACCATTATCCGAGTATAGAGTGTTAATTCGAGACTGGATGTGGTTTTCAACAAGAGCTTTAAAGGCAATACAAGTGGCTTTGACTTGAGATTTTTGTTTAAGAGGGTACAGCCAAGAGTAACGGGTGTAATGGTCGACAATTATAAGATAGTACTTGAGATTATCTACGGAGGTGATGGGAGATGTCCAAACATCAGAAAACAAGTACTGAAGTGGACGGTTCGAAGTAATAGATGTTTGAGCAAATGGAAGTTTGTGGCTTTTATTGATTTGGCAATCAGAACAAAACAAAGTTTTGGAAGAAGAAGAAACAGGTAATGAAAACTTTGAAACAATAGAGTTTAGTACAAGTAAAGAGGGGTGTCCAAGTCTCGAATGCCACGATGCTAAAGACGTCTTGTGACTTGGTGAGGCAAACAACGCTGTAGCTTATGATGGAGAGACTGGCCATTCATAGAGTTTGTCTTTAGTTTTGCCCTGAAGAAGAAGTGCCCCCGTGTTGAGATCCTTCACCTGAAAATGAGCAGGGAACAATTCCACCGATACTTGATTAGTATTACATAATTTGTAAATTGAGATCAAGTTTTTGTGAATATTAGGAACACAAAGAACTTTATGTAAAGCAATATTCTTAGGAGTTAAAGGAAGATAGGTGGAACCCGTGTGTGATATGGGTAAACCCGAGCCGTCACCAATGATCACATCGTCTACACCAGTGTAAGGCTGATGCAAGGCGAGGTTGTTGAGGTTGGACATGATGTGGTGAGTAGCCGCACTATCAAGGAGCCAGTTGTTGGCTGTGTATTGTGGCCCAACAGTAAGATTCACACGAGGTTGCCATGGAGTGAAAGGAGATGATTGCTGGGGCTGTACTGTTGTGTGAAAGGACGTAAGCTGAGGACAGCGGCAAGCGCTGTGACCTTGCACCCCACAAATCTGGCATCGACCCAAGTACGGACGACTCTGACACTGATCATTGTGAGGACCATATTGTTGTTGTTGAACCATTCGAGAGTTGTTGGTGTTGGAGTAGTTGTTGTTGTTGTGGTTCCAGTTGAAGGAGTGGCCATTGTTGTTGTTGCGTTGTTGAGCAACATTTGCGAAAGCAGGGAATGACGGTATGACCTCAGAGGAGAGAAGATTGGCCTCTTGATTCAGGAGTCGCTCATGGAGTTCAGTGATAGACGGAGGTGTGTCGCGACTTTCCACTTGATCAACAACAGGTTTGTACTCATCGGGTAGTCCTTCAAGGATCAGATCGATTTGATCCTCATGATCCATTGATTTACCAAGGATTGACATTTGATCCAAGCGAGTAGTAATGCCACGTAAGTAGTCATCAATACTTTTTGTACCTTTTGTCCACTGTTTCATTTGATTTCGGAGTTGCTTGATGTGTCCTCTGCTTGGTTTTGCATATGCAGAGGAGAGAGTTTCCCAGATCTCAAGAGCAGTAGTTGCACGAGAGACAATAGGTTGAAGAGATGTTGTTATTGCACCAATGAGACCACTGAAGATCAGACGATCTTGACGTTTCCAGAGAAGGAATGCAGGATTTGCAGAGACGGTGGTGCCGTTAGTGATTGTGGCGGCGGGTTGTGGTGTAGATCCATCAAGGTGTCTGGCAAGGCCATGACTCTCGAGGAGAGAATGAACTTGAAGACTCCACATTAGGTAATTGGAGGATGAGAGCTTCGTTACATTCGCCATATTGATGTTTAGGATGGACGTGTTGGTAACGTCGATGGTTTCAACTGTAGCAGTCATGGAAGATGACGGCGTGTGTTTTGCAGGAAAAGTAAATTTAGATTTTAGGTTTTAGGAAAGTTTGCTCTGATACCATATATGTTTAGAGAATGAATTAATCTTATTAGATATGCAATGCACTATATATATAGGTTACATATACAGTAATTACAAAGTAGATCCTCAACTATACTTATAATACACAGATATTATATATATTCTTTACATGTATGTGGCTAATCGTAGGAGTGGAATATAAACCATCTTAAAATATGAGATTGGATGTGGCAAACGTCTAATGATGGACAGAGAGACCTAATCAAAAATAATTAAAGAACCTAATGTAACGTACCTTTTTATGAGGTTTTAGTAGCAGAGTTGTGTCGCCAGTAGATGAGAGAAATTCTATTCTTTGTTTCCTATTTTCATGAATTAACAAAGAGTTTAAAGGATTAGCAGGAGTGCTCTGATTGATTACTTAAAACCAAAAAAAAAGTAGTGTGTAGGGTATTTATAATATTTGGTATCGTAGATGTTAATGTTCGATATAAGTATAAAAATGAGACATTGAAAAATGTGTAATCAAATTCTAATTTAATGATTTTTAGTGGGAATTTATTATTACGAGAAGGTGGATAGATACTCACAATTTGTGGTGAGTGAATTTAGGTATATCCATCATCACATGTATAAAACACGGGATGTGGACTTTAAATCATATGTAGGAGCCTCAACCTGATTTCTTTCTTTAAGTGTTCAAGATTCTTAACCAATGTGTCGTACGCCGTGTGGATCTATACTCACAAAGAAAGATTGTAATAGTTCAAAAAATGTAAAAGATTTGACTCCTATTAAGACTTTCATGGAGAAAATATCAAAGTTGGTAGAAAAAAAAAACAGATTTTCTCAACAGGTTGTCGATCGTCATCTCAGTGAAATTGGAGATTTTTTTGAGTCTTTATGAGAAAAAATCGATGTAACTCAAAACAAATTTCGAATGCCGATCGACACCTGATTGAGGTCTCGATCGTGACCAGACCTTCGTCTTCAATTACCGTCAGAAGAGCGTACTGCTCGTCCCAAATCACCATCAACACTTGAGGTTCTACAAATCTAAGATACCTTACCCGAAGCCCAAAAAATCTAAATAAGAGATATAAGAGGCTAAATGCAAGGTAATCATGGACAAAATTCTGATTGAGATGCCATTAGTGGATGCAATAAAGCTTTCAGTTCTAATCAAGAGGTATGTTAAGAGGATGGTTGTGAATGGTGTATGTCCTGAGGAAGCAACATTGCTTACAAAGGATATCAGTGCAATCCTCTTGATGAAAACTTTTTTAAGGAAGGAGAAGAAGGTGAGAGCCTCTGAACAGGTTAGTGCAATGATTTAGAGTAGGATTCCAGAAAAGTTGTCTGATCCAGGAAGTTTTGTTTTAAACTGCTTCATCTCTTCAGGAAGATTTTCTCACTCCCTTTGTGATCTTGGCTCAAATATCAATTTAATGCCGCATTCTGTTGCTGTAAGATTGGGGTTGACTGACTTCAAGCCTACAAGGATCCATCTCATCCTTCCTAATCGCTCCAAGAGAATTTCAGAAGGTGTCTTAGAGGATGTTCCACTTCAGATTGCTGGGTACACAATTTCTACAGATTTTGTGGTTTTGGAATATGGTGAAGAATCTCATGATCCTTTTCTTCTTGGAAGATCCTTCCTAGCTACAGCTGGAGCCATCATTGATGTAAGAGAAGGACATATAGAGCTTGATTTGGGTGAAAAAATCATGAACTTCAACATGGATAAACTGAGGAGGAAACCTACAATTGATGGACAGAGTTTTTCTATAGAGGTTGCCATGGATGAGATCCAATCAGAGAGGATTCAGATGACATTACTGCTGGGTATGTCAAAGAGTTTGAGGCTACTGAGTGTATGAAGAAGCTGGTTGTTCAAGATGCATTGGTTGAGACTTCCAAGAAAGCTGCTGGAGTTGAAGATTGGAGTGGAGATTGTCTTGTAAGGGCTAGACTCGAAAATGATGGTCTAGACACGGAAAAAGTGCTGGAGGATGATGTTTTGTGATATAAACAAGGATTTCAGAGCTGAATTGCAGAAAATATACAGAAATCCGAACTACAGACTTGGTGCTGATCAACACCACCACGGGTGGCGATCGACACCCCCCCACAGACCAAACCAGAAATGCATACATAACAGACTCTTCAAGGAATGTCCAAAGCCGCAAGTCCAAAAGCTGTTCTAAAACAGCCAGCTCCTCCTAGCAGACCACAAACACCTCCATTAAAGAAAGGTATGCACTTCCTGTTCCCAATTCTAAACCTTCTGATATCATCAAAAATAATTTCAAGTGTAAAAACTGTCGCACAGTTAAGCAAGCAACGAGATTATCGTAGAACACTTATTTCTTTTTTTTATGATTCTGCCGAAAAAAAAAGAAGTGTCCCACCCAGAGTCAGAACCCGCCCTCCTGTTGTTCTTCAATCATTCCTTGGTAGAAATCATGCACCAACTGCTTATACACCACCATGGATGATGAGATGTTCTTCCAAGAGGCATTCAATGGCACCATCTGATCCACCAGATCTCTGAGCCCCCACACAGTCAAGCTAATGACTGAAAAAAGCGCGTAGTGGGAGGCAACCCACTTAACTAGGATTTTCTTCTATTTTCGTTTTATTTTTCTTATATTCCTTCACCAAAAAAAAAAATTGTTGTTGACAAGATAAAGGAGTAAGCAGCCGACCTTGGTGTCGATCAACACCACCTCCGGATGGCGATCGGCACCCACTCTGCAGGTAAGTATTCTTGAACTTGTCTTTGTTTCTTTGTTTTATTTTGATTTCTTTCCAGTCATACGGCTTTGTACACTGGGGACAGTGTTATTTAAGTCTAGGGGAGAAAAATACTGATGTATTTTGTTTTATTTTGTTTTGAGTCAGTTGTGTCAGTTGAGTCTTTTTTATTGAGTCAAAACTAGTCAGCAACTATGAGTTTTTCTTGAAACTGACCACTTTGACTACCACTTTAGTGACAATTCTTGCAGCCATTGACAGCAGGTTTTACTGATATGCAAACCTAAAGATGATTTGATCTACCAATATCCCCACATCTCTTTGAGTATTTGAATGATCCTAAGCTTGCCTAACACCTAATGAACTTAATTTTTCTCATCTTGGGGCTTGACATACATTGGATCGGATTCCTTATTTCAGGTCTGAAACAGTTGGTTTGTGATTAAGGTTTTCCTCTCTCTTCCCTTCAGTTCTCTAAAAAAAGAGAGCAAAAAGTTATAGGTCTAAAAAAAAGTGATCAAGGATTTTGATGGTAACCCCATGGATATTCTTTGTTTCATAAAAACTAGATTCAGAGCATTCAGTCGATAAAAAAAAATGATACCCTAGTAGGGAAAAATCTACTGAATAGAAGTGAGAAAAGGGAGAGGAAAGAAACTTGAAGCAAAACTGTCTCATAATCATAAACTTGAACATGTAAGAGTCCATGTGTCCTTCGATCGATATTCCCTCGATGAGACTGCATGTTTTAAATTTAAAAAGGTCAGTGATGGTGAATTTAGATCTCTTATTGATTGTGGACTGGAATTGGGATGGTTGATAAGTCTGGGGGAAGTAGTTGATGTTCTATCTAAAGTTGTTGCTGTTTAATGTGGCTTACAAAGGTGTTGGTTGGTTTAGTGTTCTAAAGGATATGTGAGTTCCCAAGTTTTTTAAACCTATTTTACTGATTTAGTTCTTAGAAATCTGCCAAAGGTCTTCGAGATCTTGTATTTATATGTCGCTCTATTAATAGTGCCGTGTATACCGGAAAAAAAAAAAATTCTATTTTGCTTGAGGGCAAACAAAAGTTAAGTCTGGGGAAATTGATATATCATAGTTTTTATGGTTTTTAGTCATGATATAAGTTGGTTTTTATCGTAGAGTATTTTTAGTGTTTTTGGAATTTTTAAAGTCTTTTGCACGTTTAGGTAGGTTTCGTGCTTTATTGGAGATTTTGGATCATTTTGGAGCATTTGGACCTTAGTAGCAGAAGAGATGAAGTCGGAGTCTACATTCAGGGTGAGTGTCGATCAACACCGGAAGAGATCACAAATTCTCACATTTTTGACAAGTTTGGAGAAAAAAGAAATTTGCCCCAGAAGATTTGGATATTTGCAAATAAATCCCTATTCGAGTTTTATATTATATTTAGGTTTTTTAAAGTCATTGTTTAGACTTATCTTTTATTCTATCATTATTTTAGAGAGAGCTTTTGGAGATAATAATTGAGACTCCTTCAGAGAAGATTCAGAACTCCATTAATTCTATATTCTTATTTCTTTTATGAAATCTTATTCAATCATGTTTATTATTTCTATTTCCATGTCTAAGTAGTTTACTAGTTAGGTTTAGGGTTTCTCATTAAGAATTTCATGGATTGATAAGTTGATTGGTTAATAAAGGATTATGAACACTAGTTCTTCATCTAGGTTGTGATTAGTGCTTGATATGAACTGAAAGATTAGATTGTTAATCATAGGTTGATTCTCGCAACGACAGTTGATTAATTAGCTAGAAAGAACCCTAGGTGAGCAAAATACCTATCTACAAAGGAATTTGATTTAGGGATTTTGTGAACATAACAAACCTGAGATTATTCCATGGTTAGACTTTAGAACTTGTAAAGAAATTTGGTTTTCTAGGTTGTTAGACATATATAGTTTCCGCAGCGATCGGTTGGTTTACTTTACCATCGAGTTTTGAGTTCTAAAACCATATAAGAATCTTGATTTACTGATTTATTTGTATTTCTGATTTCTTGAGAATTCTCTGAGCTTGATGTTTTTCTCTATCGATCTCTGTCTTTTAATTACAATCATGAGCTTAATTCGAAAACCTAATAATTTATTGTGTGAATCTTGAGTCCTTCTGGAATTCAACCCTTAAATATTACATTGATTTCTTAATTTGAGAGAATAGGTATAGAGATAATTTGAACAGATCATTGATCATTGGAGAGTCGTGGTGGTTACACATATCCTCCCATAGCTGCTTTACCATCTACTGAGTTTAGAGCATAGACAAAGGAACAGAAAAACTCCTCTTCTGCACCATGCAACAAGACCGAACACATAATTATCTGATCGCTTTTAAAGACCAGTGTTAATCTTACTGTACATCTCCATACCACCCATATTCTACGAAGAGCATTGTACTCATAATTAAACATAAATTCTCAGTCTTGGAAACCTTAAGGAGCTATCCTATTTCCTTTATTTTCTTTCACCCAAACTGCATATTCTGATTATTTACCCAGTTGCAAACCACATAATACTTAGTTGTTTTGATAAAGCCACAAACATTCCACGAGAACGCTGACATTATTGGTTTTTGTGAGAACTCTTCTGAATCACTGTGTTAAGAACATCATCCTTAACCCTGTGAGTCCCGTCAGAAATTACTTTGTGATTTGTTTTTGAGTTCCTAGGCAAAGATTGCCTCTGAGACCCTTCCACAACTTCAGCCTGTTTCGATTTCTCCTGTTCTCTTTCCATTAGCGAGTTATCTGCTTCTAATATCTCACTCTATTTGTCCTATTGTGAATTCTCAGTCTCGACCTGTTGCTCAATGATATCTTTTTGCATTCTTCAGAACATAACTCAAGAACTTCTTTTTTCCCCCTGTTCCTCCTCTTCCTTATCATTTCCATCAAGGAGTCTTAAAGATGAGAATCGAGGGGGATTGCTATCTGCACGTGTCCATATTGCAGCCCATTTGAATTTTTTACAGGACTACGACTTGCTTTTGATGGTGATACCTTAGACCATTCATTGATTATCTGACCATCTTCAATGTCTATTCCCAATTCCCCTGGTTGCTAACTTTTTACATTTCATTATTGTGTGCTTTCTCTTGCACTTCATTACTTTCTCCACTCTCCCTTTGACCATCTTTCTTGTTAATCACACAAACTTTCGCTAAATGACCCTATTTTTCACAACTCTCACATCTTGGAGGCAACCAAGGGTAAGAGAATTCTACCTTTGAGACTTTCCCCTGAACTGTGAGGTTGATGATTCTTGGAAATTTCTTTTCCAAGTCTCTGGATGCAGTCTAACTGGAGTACCTACTGCACTGGTTATAAAACTCAAGCCATCCCATGAGAACATGCATGTTCATAGGAACATTCGTAAGATGCACCCACAGTCGAATCGTGACAACTTCTGGTGCTGATTTCTCTGCAATTGGAGACTAATTCGAAACCACCATCGGAACATCTATGATATTCCACATTCCCCTTTTTCAGAATCCTCTGTCTGACCATAGGGTTTGTTACCCTGAATCTCATCCTTATTGAATCAATCGTAATCACATCAATTTTCTGTGTTTTATCCCCAAAGGACCAAATTTTGTTAAGGATGACATGTATCTTAGCTACATGTGGAGCTGCTGATAAGAAATTACCAATGACGAAATCTTCACACAATGGAAATGAAATTTCATCTGGAACCTTAACTGAGTTTTGTCCATCTGTTTCTGAAAAATTATAACCTGTACTTCTTTTTTTTTTTTATATATAAAGGTCCATACTAACCACATGTTTATAGCCTAAACTATCAGTCCATGTGTTGGTCCCTTGTGTCCTTGGCGATGCCGAAATATTAATTCTCTAGTGGCCAAATAGAATCGAACTGTGGGTACCCTATTGGGTTTCTCCCTAACTCGTACTTCCTCAAACCTTGCTTCTTCTGAACAACTGAAGCCCAAGACCTGCCGGCTTTGACAACAGTCGGAGATTGGGACTCCTCCGATTATCTTATCTTATTCATGTCAAAGAAAGGCTATGTATAGTATATAAAAATAAAAAAACTGTGCATACCTTGTTAAGATGATCGTTAAGATGATCGTACGTGTAAACGTTTCCACATGGTTTGTTGGGGTTGCTGAGAACCATCGCGTATTCTCATTTGCAATAGCCTCGAGTTGGTCGAGATCGATTTCAAGATTTTTTAAACCCACAAGGCCACAACTGTCAAAAAACATCAAAGTGTAATTATTTTTCGAAGAGTATCCTCTCGCAACTGTCATTTTGGGTGCCATATGCGTGCAAAGGAATATGTGTGCAAAGGATTTTATCACTCCTTTAATCTGAATTGGAAGCTTTATTATGCAATCCTACATTACATAATAAGATTGACTGATAGTTTTTCAAGATGGACTATGCAGAGCTAGTCAGATTCACAGTCTCGTGAAGAGTAGCCTGCCTTTTCCAACCATTGAGATGAGTCAGAAGCTCTTAAGAGATAACTGAAAGAGAAGACTAAAGAGATAGTTGCGAGCTCTTCATCTTTCTATCTATAATTTTACTTGTTTTCCGACTATCTTTAATAAACAAATTTGAGTTCAACGCTATTCAAGCGTCGGCAGCTGGTATACTCGCGCAAAACTGGTCCAACAGCTTAATAATAGACAAAACTGGTCCAAAACTGGCCCTTCTTTAGTTTCATTACAGATCGATTGACGTCTTCTGACGTGTTCCCATACTCGCCGAGCATATTTTCAATTTCTTGATCGAGTTATTTAATGTTATAAATGACCCATACCAATGCAACCATCAACCATGAAATACACGTGTATATAGTATATCTTTTATGTTTTGTCAGCTAACGAGTTTTGTATATATATATGCCTAATTTCTTAAATCTTATATACATAGCTAATTAACGAGTTCTTGTATATATTACTCCCTCATCAGAGTTTTTTTTTTTTTAACCAAAAAAACCCTTCCTTTTGTATACTGTAATGGCAATGATCATAGGCTTATTTGAAATCTTCATAGCATTCATTTTCTTCCTTTTCTTCTATTGCTTCTTACTCCCCAGAAAAACTCGAAACCCTTTGCCCACGAATTGGCCAGTCCTGGGGATGCTTCCGGGTACGATCCTCCAACTACCACGTATCTACAGCTGGACTGCCGAGGTTCTTGAGGCAACCGGTATGACGTTTTGTTTCAGAGGGCCATGGCTTAGTGAAACGGACATGTTGCTCACTGTTGATCCGGTTAATATTCAATACGTTTTATGCTCGAATTTTGCTAATTACCCCAAAGGAAAGAAGTTTAGGAAGATACTTGACGTCGCGGGAGATGCGTTTTTCAGCGTTGAATCCGTTTTGTGGGAGGATATGAGGAACTTGGCTGTATCCATTTTTAGCAATCCAGAGTACGATAGGCTTGCGGTGACTACAACCGTAAGCAAAATAAAGCAAGGCATTATTCCAATTCTTGACAACGCTGTTGAAGAAAATATTGTGGTCGACCTGCAAGATTTGTTCCAGCGGTTTCTCTACGATCCATCTTCTATTTTGATGACGGGATATGATCCAAGATGTCTATCCGTTGAAATGCCTAAGGTTGAGTTCGGTGATGCGGTGAACGATGCTGCAGACGCGATCTTTTATAGACATTTCAAGCCGATTTTCATCTGGAAGTTCCAAAGTTGGATTAATGTAGGAGTAGAGAAGAAGCTGAGAAGAGGGATCGCGGCTATCGATCAATTGCTCGCGAATATCATATCCACGAAAAGAGAGGAGATCAAAAGTAAGGGGGATCATAACTCAAAAGGAGAGGCCATGGACATTTTAGCGCATTACATGACAGCGGACACGACCAAATACAAGCACTTGAAACCGAATAACGATAAATTCCTGAGAGACGTTATTTTGAGTTTCATGATTGCAGGAAGAGACACAGTAAGCGCAGCTCTCACTTGGTTCTTCTGGCTTCTCTCCAAGAACCCCGAAGCAATGACCAAAATTCGAAAAGAGATTAATAAGATGCCAAAGTGTGAAACCGCAGATTTAGACAAGCTGGTGTATCTAGATGCTGCCGTGCGTAAGACGCTAAGGCTATACCCACCAGTCCCATTTAACCACAAGTGCCCAGCAAAGCCAGACGTGCTTCCAAGTGGGCATAGAGTCGATGAGAATTGGAAGATATTAATCTCTATTTATGCATTGGGGAGGATGCGATCTGTTTGGGAAGATGACGCTGAAGATTTCAGACCAGAGAGATGGTTTTCAGACAGTGGAAGTTTGAAACACGAACCTTCCTATAAGTTCTTGGTGTTTAAAGCTGGTCCAAGAACTTGCTTGGGGAAAAAGTTAACGTTCTTGCAAATGAAGACAGTGGCTGTGGAAATCATACAAAAATATGACATTAAGGTCGTTGAAGAGCCCAAAACCGAACCAGTGCCTTCTGTTCTACTTCGCATGCAACATGGTCTCAAAGTTAGTGTCAGTAAGTTCGTGTGATAATTTATTTGGGCTTCATGATTAAAATTTTTTAAAAAAAACTTAAATTAGAGTTGTCAGGAAAGATCCGAAACTTCTTGATATAATATTGTAAAAATAAATAGCTGTCAAGATTCCTATAAAAGTTGTGTATGGCATGGTTAGATTTCTTTTGCATACTCTATCATTGTATCATCTATTCCTTTAGTAATCTTTCCCGTTTTTATATATGCATGAATGTATGTCTTTTGATGATTTGATAATAGTAAAAACTAAAAATCTATCACGCTCAGCCTGGAATATTTTTATATATTAAATTTTATTATAATTTAAAAATTATTATAAAAAATATAATATTTAACTTTAAAAATTTGGTGACTAAAAAAAAATTAAAAAAAATATGATTGATAAAATGCTAAAATTATCATTTAACATAAATATCTTAGATAATAAATGTTTAATTTTTAATAAAAAAAATTATTTCGGCCTTATCTAAACTGGTGTGTTTCTGTTACAATTTAAAATATTGGCTTTTTTGTTGGGTAATTAGTTATTATGGTATTGAGCTCTACTTTTGTATAAATAATTACAATATATTTTAGGGAAATTTACAAAAATACACATTTAAGCATACACTTATGAGAAATTGTCATAAATACACATTTCATTATACACTTTTTCAAAAATACATTTACTTTATCCTTTATAAAAATATACTAATTCATTAAGAGTCAAATGACTCTCTTACCTTTAATGAATTAATCTAAAAAAATCTAGATCTATTTATTCTCCAAATGCAACGCCATCGATTGATTTCCGGCGAACCTCTTCCATCTCCGACGAACCGAACCTCTTCCATCTCCGACGAACCTTTCCATCTCTTGAAAACCTTCCATCACCGTCAAAATTCACCGTCTCCATCAACGATCAAAATCATGATCCTGAACAGTTTTGTAGCCACAGCTTCTTTTTCTTTGCGGAGATCAGAATCAGTGACGACCATCTCACAGATCTAAATATTCTGGCTTCTCAAAAAGCCTCCTCCACCCCTACATCAACTTCTAATGAAACCATCCCTGCTTCTTTTTTTTTTGCTGCAAACCTGTAGAAAAGCTAACAGACAATCATATAATAGTTTGAAAATTGTTACTTCTTCTCGATTGCTTCATTTTTGTTTTCCAACAGTATTGTATAATCTGTTTTATAAGGGTGTATAAATTGATTTATAAAGGTTTATAAATTGATTTATAAAGGTTTATAAATTGATTTATAAAAAGTTTATAAATTGATTTACAAGGGTTTATAAATTGATTTAAAAGGATTTATAAATTGATTTATGAGAGTTTATAAATTGATTTATAAGGGTTTATAAATTGATTTATAAGGGTTTATAAATGATTTTATAAAGTGTAAAGTTACAAGTATAATAGGTTCTGAAAATCTCATATAAATGATAAACCTTTATAAAACCTTATAAATTTTATGATTTTAAATGTTCTAAAATTTTTTTTTAAAGGTTATAAATTATTTTATAAGGTCTTATAAATCATTTTATAAGAGTTTATAAATTTTATATGGTTTGAAAAAGTATCTTACGAAAACTTAGATAGCATATTATTAGTATAAACACGTATATATGATTTTATAAACTCTTATAAATAATTTATTAACCCTTATTAAAGATTTATAAATTTTTATAAATTTCACATAAAGTATTAAGTTATGTGTAATAGGTTCTTAAAAATGCATATAAATATTTTGTAAACCCAGAACCTCTTATAAATAGATTTATACACCCTTATAAATAGATTTATAAACCCTTATAAACAGATTTATAAATCCTTATAACAGATTTATAAACCTTATAAACAGATTTACAAACCCTTATAAACAAGTTTATAAACTCTTGGTTAAGTCAACGAAGATTTTCTCTTGGAATGCCTTGACAATTTGAAACTCACATACTCATCAGTTCCAAACCTATCTCTGATAATAATTTTAAAATCTTTATTTGGAAAAAGAATATGCAGCTCCCATTTAATAGCTAATTGAAGAAACCATAACATTGATAACAATATTGTCAACAATTTAGACAAACCAAACAAACCAAGAGCAAATGGAGAAGTATCAAAGTAAAAAAGGATGCTCTCTAATGATGCTACTAGGTGCAGCTTCATCAGATTAAAAAAAAAATATCAAAGTACTATAAGAAGTGGAGACCCATTTTACTGCTTCTTCCTTAGTCGTAATATGTGGATCCCAGGAATCGAACATCATCTGCAGATGAGTTCATCTCTTTGTAAAGCTTTATAAAAAAAGAATAGTGTCGAACTTACGTATTCTTTGTGGTTGTAAC